>OV049924.1:268872183-268963151 GCA_920104205.1 Eupeodes latifasciatus | reverse complement strand
AAACTCTTTGAAACGAATGATGTGAGTATAAATACGTTTAAAGCTATCACTGATAAACTTACCACTCATTTTCAAACAAATATCCACATACTTGCATCGAGATGTAAATTTTTACGGCAAAAAATGACTCCAGGACAATCGTACTCCAACTGGATAGCAGACTTGAGAGGCTTAGCACAAAACTGCAACTTTGTCTGTACCAAGAAGACTGCAAGACGTCATATGCAGATAGTATGATCAGAGACATGCTTGTTTTTCTACACTCCTCATGATTCTGTGCGCATCGCAGCTACCCAAAAGAAGAATCCAACTTTGGAAGAAGTTTACGACATGGTGACAGCTTACGAATCGATAATAATAATAATAATAATAACAATAATAATAGATAATAATAATAATAATAATAATAATAATAATAATAATAATAATAATAATAATTAATAATAATACTAATAATTAATAATAATAATAATAATCAAATTAAATAATAATAATAATAATAATATTTAATAATATAATAATAGTAATAATAAGGGAAGGGCGAAGAGTGGATAAAGCCCAACTAGAGTTGGTGAGAAGAGATAGGGCGAGAGAGAGGGCCAGGAGGGAGGGAGGGTAAGGAGAAGGACAACTGTTATCCTTAGGGGAATCAATTAAATGCTAATACAATACAAAATACTAATAATAATAATAATAATAATAATAATAATAATAATAATAATAATAATAAAAATAATAAAATAATAATACTAATAATAATAATAATAATAATAATAATAAATAATAATAATAATAATAAACATAAATAATAATAATAATAATAAATAATAATAAATAATAATAATAATAATAATAATACTAATAATAATAATAATAATAATAATAATAATAATAATAATAATAATAATAATAATAATAATAATAATAATAATAATAAAATAATAATACTAATAATAATAAATAATACTAATAATAATAATAATAATAATAATAATAAAAATAATAATAATAATAATAATAATAATAATAATAATAATAATAATAATAATAATAATAATAATAATAATAATAATAATAATAATAATAATAATAATAATAATAATAATAATAATAATAATAATAATAAATAATAATAATAATAATAATAATAATAATAATAATAAATAATAATAATAATAATAATAATAATAATAATAATAATAATAATAATAATAATAATAATAATAATAATAATAATAATAATAATAATAATAATAATAATAATAATAATAATAATAATAATAATAATAATAATAATAATAATAATAATAATAATAATAATAATAATAATAATAATAATAATAATAATAATAATAATAATAATAATAATAATAATAATAATAATAATAATAATAATAATAATAATAATAATAAATAATAATAATAATAATAATAATAATAATAATTATAATAGTAATAATAATAATAATAATAATAATAATAATAATAATAATAATAATAATTATAATAAAAATAATAATAATAATAATAATAATAATAATAATAATAATAATAATAATAATAATAATAATAATAATAATAATAATAATAATAATAATAATAATAATAATAATAATAATAATAATAATAATAATAATAATAATAATAATAATAATAATAATAATAATAATAATAATGATAATAATAATAATAATAATAATTATAAAATAACATAATAACATAATAACATATAAGCCACAGTGTGGCTATCAAGAGTCTGTGACATAATTATAAGTTTTTTGTGTGCTAAATTTCAAATCCTATTTTATGCCCCTGAAGAAGTTGGAAAAAGCCAACGAAACGTCGGGAAAGGATGAAATAAAGTTTGTTTTATTTGCATTCGGAAACCACTGATCTGTAAGCCTGTCAACACATACATATTACAATAATAATAATAATAATAATAATAATAATAATAATAATAATAATAATAATAATAATAATAATAATAATAATAATAATAATAATAATAATAATAATAATAATAATAATAATAATAATAATAATAATAATAATAATAATAATAATAATAATAATAATAATAATAATAATAATAATAATAATAATAATAATAATAATAATAATAATAATAATAATAATAATAATAATAATAATAATAATAATAATAATAATAATAATAATAATAATAATAATAATAATAATAATAATAATAATAATAATAATAATAATAATAATAATAATAATAATAATAATAATAATAATAATAATAATAATAATAATAATAATAATAATAATAATAATAATAATAATAATAATAATAATAATAATAATAATAATAATAATAATAATAATAATAATAATAATAATAATAATAATAATAATAATAATAATAATAATAATAATAATAATAATAATAATAATAATAATAATAATAATAATAATAATAATAATAATAATAATAATAATAATAATAATAATAATAATAATAATAATAATAATAATAATAATAATAATAATAATAATAATAATAATAATAATAATAATAATAATAATAATAATAATAATAATAATAATAATAATAATAATAATAATAATAATAATAATAATAATAATAATAATAATAATAATAATAATAATAATAATAATAATAATAATAATAATAATAATAATAATAATAATAATAATAATAATAATAATAATAATAATAATAATAATAATAATAATAATAATAATAATAATAATAATAATAATAATAATAATAATAATAATAATAATAATAATAATAATAATAATAATAATAATAATAATAATAATAATAATAATAATAATAATAATAATAATAATAATAATAATAATAATAATAATAATAATAATAATAATAATAATAATAATAATAATAATAATAATAATAATAATAATAATAATAATAATAATAATAATAATAATAATAATAATAATAATAATAATAATAATAATAATAATAATAATAATAATAATAATAATAATAATAATAATAATAATAATAATAATAATAATAATAATAATAATAATAATAATAATAATAATAATAATAATAATAATAATAATAATAATAATAATAATAATAATAATAATAATAATAATAATAATAATAATAATAATAATAATAATAATAATAATAATAATAATAATAATAATAATAATAATAATAATAATAATAATAATAATAATAATAATAATAATAATAATAATAATAATAATAATAATAATAATAATAATAATAATAATAATAATAATAATAATAATAATAATAATAATAATAATAATAATAATAATAATAATAATAATAATAATAATAATAATAATAATAATAATAATAATAATAATAATAATAATAATAATAATAATAATAATAATAATAATAATAATAATAATAATAATAATAATAATAATAATAATAATAATAATAATAATAATAATAATAATAATAATAATAATAATAATAATAATAATAATAATAATAATAATAATAATAATAATAATAATAATAATAATAATAATAATAATAATAATAATAATAATAATAATAATAATAATAATAATAATAATAATAATAATAATAATAATAATAATAATAATAATAATAATAATTAGCATCGGAGATACTTAAAGGAAGCAGTACTTCCACAACCTGCAGATATTAATCAGATTGTAACACGAGGAAATCAAGCAAATAAAAGTCAAAATAAATATAGTGAACACTCATCTCTTAGAAAATCCTGTCCAGGATGTTTCACACACCACGAACGCAGCAAATGCAGACATCGTGAATCAATTTGTGACAAATGCAATCGCCTTGGACATCTCAGTAGCGTATGCTTATCTGCACAAGGGACAACAATTGAAACGCGAAAGAAACCACAAAAAAACTTCAAGAGTAGTAGGAGACAAAATAAAAATAGTTATCGTAAACACAACACTGCTCATTCGATTAATCTCGTACAAGAAGAGAGGATAGATGAAAAAAAACTTCCCACGGCACTTTCTTCTAAAATAACGAAACCGGTTGAACAGGTCTTATCAGTAGCGTCTCCACTTCAATCAGTGCGAAGAGGGCATAAAATTTTCGTTTCACTCCAAATTAATCAACAACATATGAATTTTCAATTGGACACAGGTGCCACCTGCTCACTTGTTGGCCTCGATGGATATCACAGACTTGGTAGTCCCCAATGCGAGCCTACAAACCGTGTTTTGAAAGCTTATTGTGATGTGGGGGTGCCTGTGAAGGGAGAAACACGAGTTAAAGTTACTTGGCAAAACAAAACATGCACCTTACCCCTCTTGGTAATTGACAGTTCCCGTGGTGCGAATATAATGGGCATTGATTGGTTTGATGCCTTCGGTTGCAAAATTGTTTCTGCAAACAATGAGTTTGTGACACTCATATCTACTGAGACGAAAGAACAACTTGAGTCTGACGCAAGAATCCTCTGTGAAAAATACAAAAACGTATTCAGCCCAGAGCTTGGCTGTAGTAAGTACTTCGAAGGTCATCTTACGCTAAAACCCAATAGCCAGCCAAAATTCTTCAAACACCGACCAGTTCCTTTTGCAATGAAGGACAAAGTTCGCAAAGAACTTGATCGTTTAATAGGCTTAGGAGTCTTTAAGCCTGTGGACACCAGTCAATGGGCTGCACCCATCGTTCCAGTTTTAAAGTCTAATGGTCGACTTCGTATTTGTGGGGATTTTCGAATAACAATAAATCCCCAACTCATGATTGTTCATCATCCATTACCACGCGCTCAAGAGCTCTTCCACAAAGTTCAAGGAGGCCAGTTTTTTACAAAATTGGACTTCACAGACGCATATCTACAGATTCCTTTAGACGAGGAGTCTAAGAAGTTATGTGTTGTCAGCACAGATATAGGTCTGTTGGAATATCAACATGTTCCATTCGGAACTGGAAGTTCTACAGGTATTTTTCAGCAGTATCTAGATCAACTCACAGCTGACATTGAATTTTGTGGTGCGTATGTCGATGACATCATCGTGTCAGGTCGAACAAATTCCGAACACCTCCATAACCTTGAAAAGATCCTCGAACGACTTGAACAACATGGCTTACGGTGTAATATGGATAAAAGTCAATTTGCACAAGAAAAAATTGAATACTTAGGCCATATAATCGACGCGACAGGTATTCGACCTTCCGAAACACGATTAAAAGCTATCCGCGATCTTCCAAGGCCAACAATTATAAAAGAACTGGAAGCTTTCATAGGAAAATTAAATTACTACAACCAGTTCATTGACAATTTTGCCCAAATAGCAGCACCTCTCAACAAATTGCGCTCTCCAAATCAAGCTTATGTTTGGGGCAAAGAACAACAACGTGCTTTTCAGCAATTCAATGACAAAATTGTGAATGTTACTCGACTGGTGCATTTCAGCAATGATCTTCCCATTACATTGGCCACGGATGCATCATCGCACGGCATTGGTGCTGTCATCTCTCACGTCTTTCCAGGCTCAACAGAAAAACCAATTGCTTTTGCATCCAAGACTCTCAACGACTCGCAAAAGAAATACAGCCAAATAGAGAAAGAGGCTCTCTCGATTGTATTTGGCGTAAAAAAATTTCATCAGTATTTATATGGGAGACAATTCGAGCTGATAACGGATCATCAGCCTCTCGTCACGATCTTCAGTCCCAGCAAAAAACTACCGCACATGACGATACAAAGACTCCAGCGCTGGGCCATCACCCTTATGGGATATACCTATACAATCCGCTATCGTTCAACTACACAACATGGTAATGCCGATTGCCTATCAAGGTTGCCTATAGGACCTGACAAGGCATTCGATCAGTCGGAAGAAGCGTGCCAAATCAATGATACTTCTGATGTTTTAGTTGATGAATTTCCCATAAATGCTAAAATCATAGCTAAGCAATCCCAGTTGGATTCGACCATGTGCAAAGTCATGGTGTATGTGCAGAATGGGTGGCCTAATTTTTTGCCATCACCTGATGAACATTTGCTACCCTACTTTCGTAGAAAATTTTGCTTTACAATCCATTCTAATGTTCTTCTCTTCCACAGCGGAAGCCCTAGAGTTGTAATTCCTCCATAGTTGCAGAAACATGTGTTGAAGCTTCTCCATCAAGGTCACTGGGGGATCTCACGCATGAAACAGATGGCTCGCAGATATTGTTGGTGGCCTACCATCGATAACGACATCCAGATAGCTGTCCAACATTGCCATTCATGTCAAATCAACACAAGTCAAGCAACCAAGGAATACACCAGCTGGCCTTCTACAGCCGAAGTATGGGAGAGAGTACATATAGACTACGCCGGTCCATTCCAGAAACATATGTGGCTCATCCTATTGGACTCAAATTCAAAGTTCCCATTTGTAATTAAGATGTCATCCACGTCATCACAAGCAACCATCAGCGCTTTAAGATCCATTTTCGCATTGGAAGGGTTGCCAAAAACTCTAGTTTCTGACAATGGGCCACAGTTCATGTCAACTGAGTTTCAGGAGTACTGCCGAGATAACTCCATTCAACATTTGACGTCAGCTCCGTTTAATCCAGAGTCAAATGGTGCCGCAGAGAGAATGGTGCGGACCTTTAAGACTGCTCTCCTTAAGATAATGGGTGACGTATCCAAATGTGACGAAGCTCTGTCCATTTTTCTATCGACGTATCGGACAACTCCTGATGAAAATGGAAAATCTCCGGCAGAAAAGCTACACGGACGAGAACACCGAACAAAGTTATCAGCGATAGTTCCTGAAAAGTTAATTCATAAAGAGGGTAAGAAGCAAACAATTAACAAGTTTTCTGTCAATCAACAGGTATTTGTACGACAATATCTACCAAAGAAAAAGTGGGCACCAGCTGTAGTAAAAAAACTACTTGGTAGACGCATGTATCTCGTTGAAACTGGTACTGGTATGTATGTGGCGGCGACATCAGAACCAAACAAAGCCACGTTTTGAAGAAAGTGTTATTAGCCCTGATTATCTGACGATTCCACCAGAGCCAAGCAACGTTTTAGTAAATGCCAAAGGAACATCTAGACAACAGGCACACCAAAAAGCTATCGCCGATGATTTAGATATTGAAATTTACCCAGAAGCTAGCCCACCTACAGTTGATTTTGATACAACACCACCAACAGAATCAACATCATCATCAACCCAGGACCCTAATCCGTTTGACCACACTCCAGCTCATCAACCAATTAGTGAGGCAGTTGTGCTTAGACGTTCCGAGCGGCCTCGTAAGAAACCAGACCGGTTTGCTCCAAATTAAGTGTGGGGGAACTGATGTAAACGAACCTCAAATATAATATTCTAGTATTGTAATACATTTAGTACTTTATAGTAGTAAATCTTAAATATGATTTATCTATCTGTCAATATATAAGTAATCCGGAAATAATATAAGTCAGTCTTTTTTGCTTGTGATCTTCGGCACTTCATTTCGATATACAAAATTAATGAATTAAATAAATTGAATTTTAAATTAAACTAAGAGCTCTGAATTTCAATTATTAAAATCATAACAATTTTTATTTTTTAATAAGGACTGAACCTTTTTTTGTAAAATTATTTAGAAAAAAAAAAAAAATAATTAAAAAAAAACAACAAAAACAAAAAAAAAATATATATATAACTATATCTGCATACCCACCAAGTGAAATAAGTGACACTAACACGCAGCCGAATTACAAAAACAAAATACATGCGATATTGTTGTTCGTCATTATAGAGTTCACAGTTGGTTCCTGCAGGAGAATTGGCTTATGAACCCAAGAAATCCGAAGAAAGAGGAAGCTTGCTCGTCGAAGTTTATCAAAGGTTTTGGGCTTTATATTCAGAAGCGCAAGTTTCCCCCGATATTCCCCTTCTCTTTTAAGAGTCGATGGGCCGTTGCTCCATAGCGTGCTGTGTAGTAACAACAAACTATTGTGTTATTCCCCTTCACCCTTCCGGTGTCGACGGGCACTTGCCGAATTATTGTGTTATTCCCCTTCACCCTTCCGGTGTCGATGGGCACTTGCTGAATTATTGTGTTATTCCCCTTCACCCTTCCGGTGTCGACGGGCACTTGCCGAATTATTGTTATTCCCCTTCACCCTTCCGGTGTCGATGGGCACTTGCCGTATTATTAAGTAATTCCCCTTCACCCTTCCGGTGTCGATGGGCTCTTGACCGTAGGATTAAGTTCGCATATAATAGGTATTATTATCTATAGGTATCCTTTTGTTTAGTCTTAAGCCGCTTTATTGGACTAGAAAAAATAAAATCTGAAAAAGGAAAATATAATTCTTTTTATTTGGAAAAGAGTAGTTTGGTCAACTCTCTATACTCGAGTTTCGCGCTTTCTCGAGACGACCCTGGAGTCCGGCGAGCTTACCTCAGCCTTAAGAAAAAAGAAGCATCACAAATTGGCGCCCGAGCAGGGACAGTTCGTCCAAACTCCGACCGATCCACCCACCGTAAAGAATTCCTAGAGGTTTTCCATCCGACTACCGACCGCCGATCACCGACCGCCGACTACCGACCGCCGACTACTGACCGCCGATTACCGCCGCCGACCACCGACCGCCGATTACCGCCGCCGACTACCGACCACCGTTAACCGTTCACCGACCGCCGACTACCGACCACCGTTCACCAACCGCCGACTACCGACCACCGTTCACCGACCACCGTTCACCGACCGCCGATCCCCGACCAGCAGCCATCAATATAAAATGAGCGAAAACGAAGCTAAAACTGCCATGGACGAAATCAATGCGTTCAGGAGCCTCAACTTCATATACATGCTCAAGAAAAACGAGCTTATAGAAATGCTCACCGCCCGGAATATAGAAACCGAGGGTAAATTGCAAGTCCTCCGCCAGCGTTTAAGCGATCATCTCAAACAGGTACGTGCACACGCTTCTACACAAAACCTGTGTGCCCAATGGGCAGAGGTAGCCGAGAAGAGAGTAAATGCCACCTTGGATGACGACGCCGATAAACACCCTAAGAATACCGCTCCTGACCCGATCACCAAGCAGAAAACATCATTATATGAGGAGACTACCTTTCATGTCCCTAATTTGAATGCTGCACACCGCGATAACGAACAACCTCGTATAGCAAATCCAGCACCGATGAATCAGCCACGACCAGAGCACTCCGGAGACGCGCCAGCACGTTTCAACTCATTCATGAGTCCCACTCCACACCGACTCCCTCTAAGCTATGAAGCAGAAGTAACGAACATAGTGCGTAAATGGGGACTAAAATTCGACGCTTCAGGAAACCCTTTGGAATTCCTTGAGCGAGTTGCCGAGCTGACTCGATGCTATAATATACCACCCGACGACATGTTGCGAACATTACCAGAGTTATTACGGGGTAAGGCACTGGAATGGCTCCGCATCTACAGTGATGGATTCACTAACTGGGAAGATTTCCGTGAATCATTCGTTCAATACTTTCTGCCAGCACGATATCTCGTCAAATTAGAGGAAGAAATAATGCGCAAGCGTCAAGGCCCACGAGAGAACGCGAAGGAATATATTCTGGCCATGCAATACCTGATCCGCCAACACCCTCGGATGAAAATTAACGAACATCTCGACGGAATATTTGATAGCATGCGCCCTGAATATCGCCTTTATATCCGCCGGCGAGATTTCGAAAATCTAAACGAACTCATGACTCTGGCAGAAGAATTGGAAGCCGTAAAGAAAGAAGAAAGAAACAGCCGCCCTCCGACCGTAACCGCAAACCCTGTCGCAGCCTCTCCTCGAACCCTTCCGCCGACCGTACCGTACAATCGGGAAACACACTGCTGGAACTGCAAACAGAAGGGTCACCGAAAAGAGACGTGTCATCGTCCATTCCGACTGTTTTGCTCATTTTGCGGAGAAGACGACGGACGTTTAACAAAAGACTGCCCGTGCCAACGCAACTCATGCTCAGCCGCAAACACACCGCCGCGTCACGATCCCCGATGTTATATTCCGATGCAAATAGGAGACCATACCTATCAAGCTTTAGTAGACACGGGATCCACGAAGACGTTCATTGAACCAGGAATAAGGACAGTCTTCAGAAATTGGGGACTACCCATGACGAGTCAACCTCAGACGATCCATCTGGCCGATGGAAAAACTGTTGGCACTTCCGAACACTTCAACGTGACCCTAATGATCGGAAACGTAGAAGTCCACGGGACCGCGACTTATCTACCGTCACTCGTCGAGGATGCCATGCTTGGGATGGACTTTATGAATCAAGCCAACTTGCAAATTACGGTTGGCGGCAAATCCGTTGCAAGTTCCAATACCCAGCCTCCAACGCCACATGAGCAGTGTCACGCCGTAACCCACTTAAACACAAATCAGCAACAACAACTCCAAACCTTCCTGGATCAAGAATTACCGAAGTTCGATAGAATAAACAATGTATCAACCGTTCCTCCCCACCGAATCGAACTTACAACCGACAAACCGTTTAAACAACGGTATTTTCCTCGCAACCCGGCCCTGCAAAAGGTTATAGACGACGAAGTCAACGAACTTCTAAAAACCGGAAAAATCAGCCCGTTTAAAAGCCCTTATAGTTCACCGATTGTCTTGGTCAAGAAAAGAGAAGGATTATGGAGAATGTGTGTAGATTTCCGCCAGCTAAACGAAGTATCAAGAAAAGACGCATATCCCCTGCCGTACATCGCTTCCATACTCGACCGACTCCGAGGAGCCAAGTTCATGTCTACCATCGATCTCAAACAGGGATACTGGCAAATTGCTTTGGAACCGGAGTCTCGCCCGTACACTGCTTTCACTGTCCCGGGGCGAGGATTATTCGAGTGGAACGTGATGCCATTCGGACTACATTCGGCCGGAGCAACGTTTCAACGAGCTATGGATACCATCTTCGGCTTCGGTTCAGTCACGTATTCACTTACCTTGACGACATAATCGTAATTAAAAGCAGTTTAGAGCAACATATTCAACACCTGACCGAAGTGTTAGGCAAACTCCGGAAGGCCAATTTAAAAATAAATACCGAGAAGTGTAACTTCTGCCGGGAGAGCCTTAAATATCATGGACATATCGTTACTCCATCCGGCATACACACCGACCCTGACAAGATATCCGCCGTACAAAACCTGAAAGAACTACGCCGAATACTCGGAATATGCTCTGGGTACCGCCGTTTTATCGAGAACTTTTCTACCATCACCGCCCCACTCAATAATCTTTTTAAAAAGAATGTGAAGTGGGCCTGGGGACCATCGCAACAAGAGGCGTTCGACCTGTTAAAAGGAAAATTAACAGAAGCTCCGGTCCTGGCCTGCCCAGATTACGACGAACCGTTTTCACTGCAAACCGATGCCAGTCAATTTGGTGATCGCGTATGCAAGCCGAACCCTGACAGACCTCGAACAAAAGTACACAGTCACCGAAAAAGAGTGCTTGGCGATATTATGGGAAATAAGAAAGATGAGGCCGTACCTAGAAGGGTACCATTTCACCGTCATTACCGATCACCATTCGCTTAAATGGTTACACTCATTAGAAAATCCGTCCGGACGACTTGCCAGATGGGCCCTAGAACTAAAGCAATATGACTTCGAAATATGCTATCGAAAGGGTTCCATGAATGTCGTCGCCGATGCCCTGTCCCGCGACCCATTGCCAATCACTCCTACCGACAAACTAGCCGCCGCCGCCGATGCCAAACTTGAATGGATCCACGATATGATGGGTAGAGTTACCAACGAGCCGAGCCGATATCCTGATTATAAGTTTTTAGACAACCGACTATACCGAATATTTACGACCGCCGATCCACTAACTAATCCACGAGATGATGAGTGAAAACTCTGTGTCGCCGAAGCAGACCGACCAAAAATCCTGTACGAGAACCATGATGCAGTCACATCCGGACATCTGGGAGTAGCAAAAACTACGTCACGATTGGCCAGACTATACTACTGGCCAGGAATGTTCCGTGACGTACGAAAATATGTACGCAGCTGTCAGAGCTGTAACCAATACAAGGCCCTACAACAAAAACCCAGTGGCATCATGTACACCAGCCCAACTGCCGAACCTTGGGAGGTAGTGTGCGCCGATTTTGTTGGACCTCTGCCAACAACGATGTTGGTTATGGTGGATAAATTCTCCAAATGGTTCGAATTAGTGCCTATGAGATCTGCTACTACTCCGCTTTTAATCAAAGCCGTACGAGAACGTGTCATCACTCGCTTTGGCGTACCGAAAACATTCCTGTCAGATAATGGAACGCAGTTCACCAGCAACCAATTCAAGGAGTTCCTCAACGATTTTAACATAAAGCATCTACTGACCGCACCGTATACACCGCAGGAAAACCCAACCGAAAGAGAGAATCGTGTACTTAAGACTATGATCGCCCAATACCGCGAGGGAAACCAACGGACCTGGGATGAACATTTGCCGGAATTGACGATGGCAATCAACAGTAGCCGGCATGATTCAACAGGATACTCCCCTGCTATGCTGAATTATGGTCGAGAAATAAAAACACCGTCAAGTTTCCAACCGATTCCTCCCTTCGGAGACAAAAATGAAAACCTGACCGTAAGAATGGAGCGTATGTAAGCGATGCACGAAATGGTACGCGTCAACCTACAGAAAGCGAGCCAAATTCAAGCAAAAGCATACAATCTTCGACGACGCCCATGGAAGCCTAGTATCGAATAACAAGTGTACAGAAAAGTACGAGTCCTCTCGTCCGCAGTTGACTATTTTACAGAAAAATTAGCCCCTCGATACGACGGCCCTTACGAAGTATTAAAATTTATTTCCCCAGTTATTGTTCTCCTTAAGAAAAAAGGAGAGAACAAACAAAAATTCTGAGCCCATGTCCGAGATCTAAAAGGGCACGGTGCGAACGCTTTAGCAGTTAAAACTGACTCACCGAATTTGTCTGAAATCATTCAGCAACCGACCACCGAGCCGAACAGACCATCACCAGCTTTAAGTCGACCTCGCCAACCAAGTCAACCAGCAATCAGGATGGACCAAAAAAAATAGGATCAACCGCCGCCTAGCCCCAGAGGAGAGAGAGGTCCACGGATTGGATCCTTGTAAAAGGTTACCCACTCGGCCAAGACCGATCCTGGCACCTCCCCGACTAGAGGAACCGCTGGCAATACGAGTGGTCAGAAAGGAGAGACACCATATTGCAGCAGCCCAACCCATCGTGCCAAAATCTCCGGTGAGCTCCACCATGGCAAAAGTCCGGGAGCAGCTTAAACAGGCCCTCCGAGCCTACAAGGAGAAACGGAAGTTGGACGAGGTGGCCGACCGATCGACTATTAAAGTCGTTGTCACAAACCGACCGGATGCAACCATTGCGGACCAACACCAACCCAGTACCAGTCGCCAAGCCATGGCATGTTGTGCCATAACCGAAGGGACTGGCCCGAGTCCAAGTGATCCTTTCGAGGGGATCCAACTATCGGGAAGGAATCACCAAAGAAGGTTTATTATCCACCGCCCCTGAGGTCCAGTAATGGTGCTCATGAACAGAAAAGGAACGAGAGCTTCCCTACACTTCGGGGACCAAAAAAAAAAAACAATCAACGTACCGAATTGATGATATAAGTTTTTATTATGAATTGTTAATTATTATTTTTATTTTTTAATAAGGACTGAACCTTTTTTTGTAAAATTATTTAGAAAAGAAAAAAAAAAATGAATTAAAAAAAAACAACAAAAACAAAAAAAAATATATATATAACTATATATATTATTAATAATTAATATACTTACCGTTTTTTTTATATACCAGGAAACCTACAAGACGAGAAGGTTCTCGTCTCAAAAAGGAAGGGGATGTGTAACGAAGCGTCACACTCCTACTACCGACCGACACCAATCAACCTCCATCTACCCACCGACACCAATCAACCGCCATCTGCATACCCACCAAGTGAAATAAGTGACACCAACACGCAGCCGAAATACAAAAACAAAATACATGCGATATTGTTGTTCGTCATTATAGATTTCACAGTTGGTTCCTGCAGGAGAATTGGCTTATGGACCCAAGAAATCCGAAGAAAGAGGAAGCTTGCTCGCCGAAGTTTATTAAAGGTTTTGGGCTTTATATTCAGAAGCGCAAGTTTCCTCCGATATTCCCCTTCTCTATTAAGAGTCGATGGGCCGTTGCTCCATAGCGTGCTGTGTAGTAACAACAAACTATTGTGTTATTCCCCTTCACCCTTCCGGTGTCGACGGGCACTTGCCGAATTATTGTGTTATTCCCCTTCACGCTTCCGGTGTCGATGGGCACTTGCCGTATTATTAAGTAATTCCCCTTCACCCTTCCGGTGTCGATGGGCTCTTGACCGTAGGATTAAGTTCGCATATAATAGGTATTATTATCTATAGGTATCCTATTGTTTAGTCTTAAGCCGCTTTATTGGATTAGAAAAAATAAAATCTGAAAAAGGAAAATCTAACTCTTTTTATTTGGAAAAGAGTAGTTTGCTCAACTCTCTATACTCGAGTTTCGTGCTTTCTCGAGACGACCCTGGAGTCCGGAGAGCTTACCTCAGCCTTAAGAAAAAAGAAGCATCACACCCTGAACCAAAACTATCAACATCTTTCAATTCAAAACAAATAAACACTGCGCATAGGTAAAGTAAAGCATAAATAATTTTGAACAAAAATAATCCTAGTCAGCAAAGAAACAGTAGAATATAGAATATATAAAAAAATACATTATAGCTCAAAATAAGAAAACAAGTTGTTTGCAAAAAAGATTATTTTCTAGATATAGAAATAAATCTAGGCTTCAATTTGACCAACTTTTACAAAAACTTTCGATGATAATGCGTGTTTCTGAGGTTCCGGCGTGTTTGTGACTGTATTCACATAAGTATATTGCATCAAGAAACCAAGAATAACACCATCATCTGGTTTGAGTCCTTCTTCAGGTGTAAAGTTCAATTTGATTGTTACTTTATTGGACTTTCTCCAAGTGATGAATCTATAAAACAAAAAGTTGGAGAAACAACATAGAATAGGAATTTCCAATTAGATTTTTCTGTTATTTACTTTGGTTCCTCTCGTTGAACTTGAACTCCTTTGTCGAATTCCGTTGAATCGTCGCGTTGATTTAGGACAAACGAAGAATCCAACATCTTTAGAATGGCGTTGGTGGGACTCTTAACACAGCGTGGTTCCTCGGTCAGTAATGTCTGCCTCGATAGACTCGTGTTCAATGATGGAGTCGATGTTTCTGCAGGCACGGTCGCCTGTTATTCGAAATCGATCATTCGCCGTTGATTTTCTGTGTAAAAATCGATGGATTCAACTCGCCGACATCGTCAGTAGCTGCCGAGGGACTGATCTGAATCTGTTTGGCCTTTTGGGGATTCTTTTTGGGCCAGCCCATTTGCCTCCGAATGATTGCCACCGTTAAGCCAGTGCGATCTTTAGGAGCAAAATGAATGGATTCGTTTAAGATTTAATATTTGAACTCACTTAATTTACAGTCAAGGTTGGAATTTTTTTTGGAGTCTTCCTGCGATTGTATTCTTGTTTTTCTTGCTTCTCTTGCAGAACTACCGACTGGTAGTACTCTTTACACCTAGAAGATGAAGATTAAGCGAGTTGACCACGATATGAATGTTTCAATTCGTATTGTTGCACCTACTTCACTGCAATTTGACTTACTTTTTATTCAATGAAGTGAACTTGTACATATATACTCTTTTCATTCTAAAGGTTTTTGGTCTGAAAAATATCAAATTATATTAAATATCGAAACAATTAACAAAAACTTACTCTTAAAATCCGAAACACATTCTTTTGTTTTGCAAAATTGAAATTGTGGAATTGTCATTTTTGATAGGTCACAAAAATTCCATAAGTTGTTTTTTTAGCCCAATCCCCCAGTTTGCTTTTTTTCCACCACTCACATGTATTCACCGATAGCGAATTTGAGAGAGTTCACCTCAAATAAAATTTTAGGGTGTTTCAGGCAAGACGGGTACCGGTCGGTTCTCTTGGTAAATATATTTCTCTATGGTTAGAACCTTCCCTCCAAACTTCTTGTAGAATTGATCGGCCTCGGATAATATAATGAGAAATAAGTCCCAGTGGATCGAAAATACGCATGATTATTTTAAGAATTTCACGTTTAGATATTAAAATCTCTGTAGTTAACATCTTCTTTAACAAACCATCATCTGAAATCCTATAAGTAAGAAGATCGAAATTATTAAGCCAATACAAACCCAAAAGTTTTGTTATGTAACTGTCAGATTCGTTCGGATCTATGCTAATCAATTTAGCATTAATATTTTTCGCTGGAACTTGTTTCAAAAATCCAAACAATTTGACTGGACGTTTACCAACTCGAAACCCATTGACTTGCAAATTTGAATGACATCTTTTGTGACTGATAAGGCTTGTTCCACGGTATCATGGCTGTTGAAGTAATTATCAACATAGGTCCGGTTAACTAAACCATCTACAGCATCCGGAAATTCATGTTTGAACTTGTTAGCATGAAAGTTTTTCACAAATTTGGCACACACAGGAGAACACCTGGGGCCAGACATCATCAGAGAGATCTCCATCCCTCTAGAGAATGCGTTGATAATGCTGATCTTCAGGTTTTATTCTAATCTGGTGGAACATTTCCTTAACGTCAGCATTTACTGCTACCTTGCGTTCTCGAAGCTTGAAAATACCGGCATGAAGAGACACTATGTTGTCAGGACCCTTTAATAAATGAGCATTTAAAGAGACCCCACACACCTCTGTTCCAAAATCAGCCACATCTCTGGGTTTTGGAGGGCTCTTGTTAGGATTTTCAACGATGAAAGTAGGCGCGTACCAAACTCGGGGCAATTCTTCTTTAAGCTCTTCCGCAGAGGCAATCCTAGCATAGCCCTTTGTTAACAGACTAAACATATGATTGTTTTTCCACTCTAAGAGGTGTTGTTTTTTCTTCAACAACTTCTCCAATGGAATAAGTCGACTAAACGCCATCGAGAAACAATCTGGCAGCTTGACATCATCAGCATCCCATAACAAACCAATTTCATACCGATTGTTGACATACTTGATCGTACTCTCCATGATGCTCAGAGCACGACCCGTCTCCTTACTAACTAAATCAACCTACTACGCCATAACACCAAATTCCTCCGTTGTAAAGTGGCGTTTCACTAATTCGTGGAGTTCATCTTCGAATTTGATGGCGTCATGAAATAAAACTTGCGTAGCCGGCTTTGAAGCATCATGAAAACAGGTTGCTCTGATCGTGGGAGCAGACTTACCATAAACTATCGGCCACTATGTTCAACATCATTTTATTAAAATTGATTCACTAATTTACAATAATCACCACAAAATTCTTCAAATTTCAAAATGAACTCTTTTTATTTTATCAATGATGCGTTCGAAGAATCATCAAGTTAAGTTTGCGAGCGCAATATATTGAATTCAACTAAATTTTCTACTTTAATTTTGTATAATTTTATACATATTAATAAATTAAATTTATAAAAAAAAGAGTTATTAGCGAAAAATACCCTTTCCATACAATTCTTGATTGATGGAAACATACATGTATTTGTAATAAAAAAAAAACTAATTTATAACTTACCAAACGAACACCAACATTAATAAAACAAAAAAAAAACGATTATAGCGAACACGATGAATCATTACCAATGCAAATTAAACGCAAATTTTGACATCTATCACAAGATGAAAACGTTTAAAAGCGTTCTGAATGTATGCACATTTATTCAATAGATCCTTAAAATTTAAGTTTACTTATTATTGTTTGAAATGTATTTTTAAAAAAATGTTGCTAATACTAAACAAATGAGCTGTACGTGTATGTTTTTGTTTATCTTAATATACTTAATACTACCGTAGATTGCAAAATGAAGGAAAATATATATAAAAGGTAGTTTTCTCATATATTTTAAGTCAGACAATATTATTTTAGGTTTATTCATTAAAGAAATTTCCGCTTCCGCTAAACTTCATAATCTTATTAAAACAAAATTTAATAAATAGCAGGCCATTAACCCATCACATATTTAATTGTGAACATTGTTAAATGTGTAATAATTTTCTTATACAACAAACTACATTAAGCTCTCTCAAATAGTTTTGAGTCTGATTTTTAGTACCTATTCAAATTGGTTTTAAATATCGTTTGCAATCTTGAAAAAATAATCAAAATTGAAAGTTGTTGTGAGAAACACTTAGAGGAGGAGTAGGAATAGGTGCACTTGAGTCAAACAGAGCGTCCGTTAAACGGTTGTACATATTTGAATATTTGAAATTTAAAAAAAGGCCAATGTAAGATGTGTGAAGGTGTGTCACTAAACCCAATGTACGATGTTGTCTATGGTTGTTTGTAACCATGCGACACACGGTGTCGTCTTTTGATAGGTATTGCATTGATGTACCTAAATAAGAATATTCTTATTGACGGATAAACCAACAGGGATTCTGAATATAAAACTGCTATGTTAGATTTGTTTAAAAAGGAAAGTGGAAAGGGTCAAGTTACAGGTAAAGGAATGTTGGATTGTTTGTAAATAAAAAAAGGGTAAATTATGATGACGATTGAAAGTGGTTTCTAGTAAATTTTATTGTTGACGATGTGAGTCACAAAACCTAATTTACGAACTAATTTATGACTGCAAAGGATCAATCGTCGCCTCCTATTTGATAGGTATTGTATTGATGAACTAAATAATCAAATATTTATATCTACGGATAATTCAACAGATGATTCTGAATATAAAACTGATATGTTAGATTTGTTTAAAAAGGAAAGTGCAAAGGGCCAAGTTACAGGTAAAGGAATGTTGGATTGTTTGTAAATAAAGAAGGGTAAATTATGATGACGATTTAAAGTGGTTTCTAGTAAATTTTATTGTTGACGATGTGAGTCAAAAAACCTAATTTACGAACTAATTTATGACTGCAAAGGATCGATCGTCGCCTCCTATTTGATAGGTATTGTATTGGTGAAGTAAATAATCAAATATTGATATCTACGGATAATTCAACAGATGAACCTGAATATAAAACTGGTAAGGGAATGGTATATTTGCTTGAAGGGGAAAGACAGGTCAAATAATGCACTGAGTGTCAGGAGTGGTAATTCTTCGATTTGTTTTAGGGGAAATAAAAATATTCGTCAGTCCATACTATAAAAGCAATAGCTGCCTGAGTTTTTGATTCAGTTTAAGTTCTTCAGTGAATATCTAGGTACAACAACCATACAACATTTCAAATTTAAAAAAAAAATGAAGTCTGCAGTTAGTGTACGCAGGGAGGAGCCGATAGATTCAACCCGGAAACCACTCCTGAGCATGTCGAAATGGTCCAGAAGAGGAAGTTTCCTATAACTTCAGCAAATAGGATGCATACCAAATATGGCCAACAAATTTTAGTCGAACTAGACGACTATGTGGTATGCACTATATTTCGCATTTTCATTTTAAAAATTATAATAAACTTTTATTTTTAGGTATTCCTGCCAAAAATGTGTAATACCCAAATGGATGAGGAGGACATCGCGGAGCTACATACGCTCTGCCTAGAGGTCGTGGAGCCTTTAGATCGTTCCTTCGTGATTGATTTCCACGATAAAGAGCAACCAGGACAGCTGCAAAATCATCATCAGCAACAAGCTTATCAACAACAACATCAATTACATCAACAACAACAGCAACAACAACATCAGTAATATCAACAACAACAGCAACACCAACAGCAGGAACAACAACATCAACAAGAACTACAAGAACAACATCAACAGCAGCAACAACACCAGCAGAAACTCCGAAGAGGGAGGAAACAAAAGAATGATGTTATTATTGAAGAGGTAGAACATATTTTGCCTACACTCTTCTTAAATTCGCAAAGAGAATTACTTAATTCGCAAAAAAATTTTTTTTAAATAAAATAAAAATTAAAAAAAAAAATGTTCCTGTTTTTTATTTTAATTTCAGCGAATTCAAATTTTGACTGATTTTAGTACCAAAATTAAACGGTTCAATTTAAATGGGCGGAAAATTGCTTTTAAAATCAACCCTAGTCCAAGTCATGAAGAACCAACTTGATGGATAAGAAAGGCGATTGAAGATATGATACTCGTACGATTTGCTGTGGAAGGTCTGAATGAATCCGACAAGGTGGGAATAACGTTTTCTGGAAAAAGTTTTGCTCATGAGCGAGGTAGTGGATGGATCAACTACAAAACCTGTTCAGAGCTCAACATGGATGATGTTTGCGAAATGATTTCCAAAATATTCCAAAGTAATTCTGATGGCCTAAGCACGGATGATTTTACGTTATCTATAACATCAGTTCAAATGCCAGCTGGAGAAGGAAGAAAACCTAGCTCCATGTACAATTCGTTCAACGAAGAATGTGGCAATCGTAGAGGAATTATTTATGTCAAAAATACGGATAATTTATGCTTGCCTCGAGCTTTGGTTATAGCAAAGGCATACACGGACAAGGAGTACAATTTTGTCAGTATAATTAAAGATATAGGTAAAATCCAAACTGAGAGAGTGATTAAACTTCTGAGCGATACTGGAATCCAAATACGACCAGGAGGTTGTGGAATTGATTAGTTGAAATTATTTCAAGCTCATTTAAAAAACTACAAAATTACTGTTTACGAACACGGAACAAAAGGCCGTAAATTAATTTACGAAGGAGTTTCAAATGACAGTGTGGCGATTCGGTTCTAAATGTACATGTACATTACACATTTCGTTAAGTCATAAATTTCGCTAAGTTTTACACTTCTTCTTTTATTTCCATTTATGAAAAAGTACGAATGTTATAAATAGAGGTGGCTCAGTGATAATCTTCCTCTTTATTGCTCTGCTTACGCCTCGTGCAACAACATTTTTGTAAGTTTAGGTTAATTAATAAATTTTATTATAATTAAAGAAAGTGAGTTTCATTTGGTTGTAATATATAAATACCATAATTGGTGACCCCGGTTCACGCAAGATTATTAAAATGCTGAACACTAATAAAATGGACAACAACGAAGACAAAACCAATAACTCTAACAACGCTACAGCACCGGCACCAGCAGTAGAAGATGCACCAGAAACAATTACACGAGTTGCAATCCGTATACCTCCATTTTGGCACGAGAAGCCCCAAATATGGTTTGCGCAAATCAAGGCCCAGTTCAAAACCGGAAATATCTCTAAAGATTCCTCGAAATTCAACACCATCGTTGGTGCAATAGATTCTCAAGTATTGACTCAAGTCTCTGATGCGGTATTAAACCCACCAAGCGAAAACAAATACGAGAATCTGAAGTCACTGATCATAGAACGATTCGGAGACTCTGAACAACGTAAGATCAAAAAACTACTCTCTGATGTCGATCTTGGCGATAAGAGACCATCACAGCTTCTTAACTAACTCAAAGAGCTAGAAGGTAATCATATCGCCGACGAATTTCTTAAATCATTGTGGTTACAACGTTTACCTAAACAAGTACGCGCCATTCTACAAGCTTCAAATGAAGAGCTTATCGCTTTGCCTAAATTAGCTGACAAAATCGTGGAAGTTGGCGATTTTTCTCATACTTCAGAAGTAAATGCAGTGCAACGAACACCATCTCAAGCTTCCCAAAATGAACTTTCCTTACATCAACTACAACAAGAAATACATCCAATTGGCAACCAGTTAAATGAGTTATTATGAAAATCACGATGTGACAGCAATAATCATCGCAGTAGAAGCTCTAGTTCTCGCCGGCCTTTTTCGACTCGCTCTTCACGGTCAAAACAAAGAAGAAACGATAACTACTGCTGGTTTCACAACATGTACGGTAGTGATGCAAAAAAAATGTCGTGAACCTTGTACTTTCAAAAGAGAATCAAAAAACTAGAAGCGCTCTCGTTGACCACGGCTACAACAAGTAAACAACGCGTTGGTCAACAGATATTAAAATTAGTTGTTTACGATTCATCTTCCAAAAAAAAATTCTCATCGACAGCGGAGCAGACATTTCAGTTCTACCTCCTTCATATAGTGATAGATTCTCACCATCGAAGAACACATTATTCGTGGCAAACGGCAGTACAATAAAAACATACGGAGAAAGAAGACTTACACTGGATTGAGACGAGCATACACGTGGACGTTCATCGTAGCTGATGTCATGACACCAATCATTGGGGCAGACTTCATCAGTCATTATGGAATCATGATAGACCTCAAACGAAATCGACTAATCGACATCACTACAAACATCGAATCGAGAACCATCAGCTCAGTTGTTAATGAGGTAATTGTAAAAGCCTTCAATAATAATCAACCTTTTGCTTATATTCTAGCTGAGTTTGAAGAACTGTACGTAAAGTCAAACAGACGCCCAGAGAGTAAATCAACAACAACGCATCACACCGAGACCAAGGGTCCCCCAGTTTTTTCTCGCCCACGTCGTCTGCATGGTGCTAAGTTGAGAGCTACCCAAAAAGAATTTCAGTATTTGATGGAACAGGGCCCTTCTAAAAGCAACTGGGCTAGTCCATTGCACATGCAACAGAAACCGAACGGCGAGTGGCGTCCATGTGGGGACTATCGGGTCCTTAACAATATCACCATTCCAGACAAGTATCCTATCCCATTCGTGCAAGATTTTCGTAACATCTTGGAAGGTAACACAGTCTTTTCAACGATTGACCTGGAGAGAGCTTTTCATCAAATTCCTGTTGAGCCGAGTGACGTGCCCAAAACGGCAATTAATACACCATTCGGATCGTACGAATTTGTGTACATGATGTTTGGGTTAAGAAATGCTGCCCAAACATTTCAGAGGCACATGCACGAGGTTTTACGAGGATATGAAGACTTCGCATTTTCTTATATATACGATATTGGTGTTGCATTGAAAAACATGGAGGAGCACGAAAAACATCCCAAGCTTATATTCCAGAGCCTAAAGGATTATGGACTTAAAATCAATCCATCTAAATGTGTTTTTGGACAATCAGAGATAAGGTTCCTCGGTCATCAAATCAACTCTCAGGGAATTAAGCCACTCGACTCGAAAGTTAAGGTAATTTTGGAGTTCAAAAAACCTTTCATCGCCATGGAACTTAAAAGATTCCTGGCAATGATTAATTTTTATAGGTCATTCATACCTCATGCTGTAAATAATCAAATGATCTTACAAAAGCTCATAAACGGCAACATCAAAAACGATAAAACGCCAATCAAATGGACAAGTGAATCTGAAGTTGCATTTGACAGATGCAAAAAAGACCTAGCAGAAGCCACACTCCTCAATCATCCTGTTTTAGATGCACCCCTTTCACTAAGTACCGATGCGTCAGACGTCGCCATATCGGTGCGGTCCTCCATCAAGTCGTCAATGGAAGTTTGCAACCAATCGGATTTTTTTCTAGGAAGCTCACAGACAGACAACACAAGTTTAGTGTGTATGACCGCGAGTTGCTGGCAATCTACGAGGGAGTAAACCACTTCACACATTTTCTCGAGGGAAGAGACTTCTGCATATGGGCCGACCACAAACCCCTCACGTTTGCATTCAACAGATCGACAGAATCAGCTTCACCTAGACGAATTAGACAGCTCGATTTTATTTCACAGTTCAGCACTGACTTGAGGCACATCGATGGCAAAAGGAACACGGTCGCTGAGACATTATCTCGAATAAACACATTACTCAAGATAAAGTCCACAGTGATAGAAGCATCAACCATAGCCGAAGAGCAATCGAATGACCAGGATTTCTCGAATAATATGAGTGAAGACAAATATTGTTCAACATCACTTATTGTCAAACCTTTTGTCATTCCAGGTAGTACTAAACCACTCTACTGCGACACTAGTTCTACTAGAATTCGACCAGTCGTCCCAAAAACACTACGCAGTCGAATTATTTCCCACTTACGTGGACTATCGCATCCTGGAAAGAGAGCAACTTTAAAACTGATCTCGGAACGTTATGTGTGGCCAGGTATGAGGAAAGAAATTACAGCGGCCGTAAAGACCTGCATTCCATGCCAAAAGAGCAAAATTCAGCGACACAACCATCAAGAATACGGTTCATATTCGCAACCTGAAGCCCGCTTTGACCACATAAACATTGATCTGGTCGGACCACTGCCTACATCGCAAGGTTGTCGTTACATCCTCACATGTATCGACCGGTTTTCGAGATGGACTGAGGCTTTTCCTTTACCTGACATCACCGCCGAAACCGTAGCAAGATCATTAATATCTGGCTGGATAGCGCGTTATGGTATTCCTCTAAAAATCACCTCGGACCTTGGACGCCAGTTTGAATGTAACATTTTTAAAGAGCTTACACGTTCCTTAGGTATAAAACATCTTAAGACAACACCCTACCATCCCCAATCGCATGGGATAATTGAAAGATGACATCGGACGTTAAAAACAGCAATTCGGTGTTATGAGACGGATGACTGGTGTGGTGTTTTGCCTATGATTTTGCTGGGTTTACGCTCCACCTTCAAGGATGACATCAAGGCTACTCCTGCAGAGATGATGTTTGGAACCACGCTTCGCTTACCAGGAGATTTCTTTGGCAGTCAACGAAAAATCCAAGACCAGACCGATTTCGTGAAGGATATGCGCCGAACGATGTCCAAACTTCAGCCTTCTCCCACATCATGCCATGACAAAGCTAAAATATTTGTCCAACCCAGTATTCAAACAGCTACTCACGTTTTCGTTCGAAATGACGCTGTCCGAACACCTCTACAGCAGCCGTATTATGGGCCGTATGAAGTCCTTAGCCGTAAGGAAAAGTATTTCAAGCTGAAAATAAGGAACCGAACGGTAAACATTTCAATTGATCGACTTAAAACCGCTTTTATTCCTAAAGATATAGTAAATGATGCCATACCGGAACGAGGGTGTATTCCAAAAGAATCAGTGCCCGCAAATCTACCCTCATCTACATACACAACAAGGTCTGGAAGAAGAGTTCGACTAAAAACTCCATTCTAAGGGGGAGTGGTGTGGCGATTCGGTTCTAAATGTACTTGTACATTACACATTTCGTTAAGTTATAAATTTCGCTAAGTTTTACACTTCTTCTTTTATTTCCTTTTATGAAAAAGTACGAATGATATAAATAGAGGTGGCTCAGCGATAATCTTCCTCTTTATTGCTCTGCTTACGCCTCGTGCAACAACATTTTTGTAAGTTTGGGTTAATTAATAAATTTTATTATAATTAAAGAAAGTGAGTTTCATTTGGTTGTAATATATAAATTCCATAACAGCAACGATAAAAAAATATATTTATTATATTATAATAATCATTTTAATGTTATAACATCCTCAACTGCCGCATTTTGCTGTTCTTTCTACTGTGAGATTTGCCATGTACCCTACAATACAAAGAGTAAACATTATGGATGTCTTGCTCTTTGTTCGCAATGTCAGAGATCTCCAATATGCAAGGAAACTCAGAATCAAATTTTATGCCCCGACTGCAATCGAAATTTTAAAGGAACAGAATGTTATGACAACCACAAAATGAGCGCCCCTTTATCATCATCATCAGCACAACAACAATCTATATGTGAGCAAATGAAAAGATGTTTCGCTTGTTTAAAATCCTACGGAGGAAGTCCAGAACACATTTGTGGAGAGTTCTTGTGTAAAAACTGTAAAAAATATGTACCCAAAGACCATATGTGTTTTATTCTGCCTAATACGAGAACACCTAATTTGGAAAATTACTTATATGTATTGTATGATCTTGAAAGTCGTCAAGAAAAGGTAATTGGAGAGAAAATCTGGAATGAAGAAGATGCAGCAATATCAAAAGCTTTAATTAAAAACATGAACCAAATTTGTGCGTGTTTCAAATCAAATGTAGTCACTGTATAGAATTTCCTGGCTTGGATTTCTGTCAACATTGTGGATTGTCAATTAACGTTCTAAAAGGAGAAGAAATTGTACCTAAATTTATTCAACATATACTAGAAATTCGGAAAGATTTAAAAAGGTGATTGTAGTTGCTCACAACGGTCAATCATACGATCATCAGTTCGTTTTAAACTATATTTTAGAGAAAACACACCTATCCCCCGAATTAATAATGCGTGGTACAAAAATAATATTAATGGAAATAGGAAACATAAAATTTATTGACTTCATAAACTATTTTCCTATGGCTTTATCGAAACTTCCAGAAGCATTCGATTTACCTTCTGCTTTAAAGAAAGGTTACTTTCCGTATCTCTTCAATACGAAAGAAAATGAGAGATACATTGGAACACTGCCACCAATGAGATATTATAGTGCAGATACTATGCGAACGGAGGAACGTGCAATTTTCCTAAAATGGTATTCGGAACATAAAAAGGATTATTTTGATATGGAAAACGAACTGGTAGAATATTGCAAAAGTAATGTCAACATTTTGATAGAAGCGTGCTTAAAGTTCCGAAAACTATTTCTGACTCAAAGTAACGTTGAGCCATTTATAGAATCGGTAACGATTGCTTCAACTTGCAATTTGTTAGGTTAGGTTAGGTTGGAGTGGCTGTCCAGATGTCATCGACTCACTTAGACCGCAAGGGTCCATTGTGATACCACTAATGAGGTTACTCATGGGGGAGTAATGAAAATTAAACAAACCATTTTGTGCTTTTAATAAAGTTAGAGAGACACTTTTTGTCAATCGTTGCCAGTTCACTGGTATTGTCGAAGAAGGGATTGCCAAGAAAGTTATTCCTTCTAATGGAGAGTGCTGGACATGTACATAGAAGGTGTTGGACTGTTTCCTCTTCCTCCTCGTCCATGCAGCTTCTACAAAAGTCATTTGTGTAGACCCCTAGCCTCAGAGCATGTCTTCCTATGAGGCAGTGTCCTGTTATTACTCCAATTGTAGAGCTTATATTTTGTCTGCTCAGGGATATCAAGCCTTTTGACCGATTTAAATCTATGCTTGACCATATTTGCTTGGTTGCTAGGCAGGTGGTACTCTGTGACCATCTAGCATTTGTTGCTTCTAGAGCATATTGTTTGAGAAGATATTTGCATGTAGCAAGTGGTGTTCCTATGTTATGTTTTTGTCTAACATTAGGCAGTGTTAAGTGTTCCGTTTTTGGCGAGCTCATCGGCTTTACAATTTCCCGGAATGTCTCTGTGGCCCGGCACCCAAATGAGGTGAATATTAAACTGTTCTGTCATCTCATTCAGAGATGATCGACAATCGTGGACTACTTGTGAGTTTGTGGAGACAGACGCGAGAGATTTAAGAGCAGCCTGGCTGTCCGAGAAGATTCGTATATCCTTGCAAGATATAACGTTTTCTCTGAGCCAGGATAGTGCCTCTTTAATCGCCATTACTTCTGCCTGGAATACACTACATTGATTGGGAAGTCTATATGATAGACTTAGATTCAGTTGTTCCGAATAGATACCACTTCCAACTCCGTAATCGGTCTTTGAACCGTCTGTATAGAAGTGTATCGCATTGTCTTCCAGGGGTCTCTCTTCTTCCCAGGAGGATCTTGAAGGGATGGACACATGGAAGTTTTTACCGAATACCATTTTAGGGGTGGTATAGTCTAAGCGATCTGGGATAAATCTGAAATTGTCTAGAATGATAGTATGTCCAGTATTGTTACTGTTCCATTGAGAGGTGGCTCTAAGCCTCACACATAAGTTGGCTTCCACCATTTTGGAGAAGATGTCAAGAGGTGTTAGGTTTAAAAGCACATCCAGGGCTGCCGTTGGTGTTGAGCGGAGTGCTCCTGTGATGCACATACCTGCTGACCGCTGGACCTTGATGAACTTATTTAGATTTACCATCTTGTCCAGTGCGGTCCACCATACGACAACTCCATAAGTGAGTATCGGTCTAATTACCGAAGTGTATAGCCAGTGGGTTATTTTTGGGGAGAAGCCCCATTTTGATCCTATGGCCTTTTTGCAAGTAAAAAGCGCTACAGTGGCCTTTTTTACTCTTTCATCGATCTTTGCCTTCCAATTTAGTTTTTTGTCTAAAATGAGGCCTAAATATTTAGCTTGGTCGGAAAACCTTAATGGTATTCCTTTAATCTTAGGTGGGCTGAGCTGAGGAATTTTGTACCTTCTTGAAAAGAGCACTAGTTCTGTTTTATGTGGATTGACGTCTAGGCCACATTGCTTAGCCCATTTTGTAAGCCTATTCAAGGCATTTTGTAGGAGTTCCGAGAGAACTTGGGAGTGTTTTCCAGATACAGATATTGCAACATCGTCAGCATAGGCAATCACCCTGAAACCCTCTGCAATTTGTTATATAGGCGGAACTTTCTAAAGCCAGACACTATCGGACTAATACTGAAAAACGGCTACAGATGTGTAGACAACCAGTCACCAGAAGCCATCAAGTGGATGATTTTGGAAGAACGAAATAGAAAAATAAACATCAGACATTCGTGTAAAGGAAAAGAGGTTTTAATCAACGGGGTAAAAGTTGATGGTTTTCGTCAAGAAACCAATCAAATTTTTGAATACCACGGATGCTATTATCATGGTCACCCTCTCTGCTTGAAGCATAAACGGGATGATCCTCTGCACGAGAACGAGAATGACACGTTGAACCGAAGGTATGCGACAACAAAGGCGAGGACAGAAAGACTAAGGGATTTCGGTTACGAGGTAATTGAAATGTGGTCTTGTGTGTTTCGGAAGAATCTCAAGTCATTTAAAAAAGAAGACAGAGATTTCTTAAACTCCCACCAACTTATTCAAAGTTCACCTCAAAATCCTCGCGATACTTTTTATGGCGGTCGAACCGGAAATGTCGTCAATTTCTATAAGTGCAAAAAAGGGGAAAAGATAAAGTACATAGATACTTACTCTTAAAATCCGAAACACATTCTTTTGTTTTGCAAAATTGAAATTGTGGAATTGTCATTTTTGATAGGTCACAAAAATTCCATGAGTTGTTTTTTAGCCCAATCCCCCAGTTTGCTTTTTTTCCACCACTCACATGTATTCACCGATAGCGAATTTGAGAGAGTTCACCTCAAATAAAATTTTAGGGTGTTTCAGGCAAGACGGGTACCGGTCGGTTTTCTTGGTAAATATATTTCTCTATGGTTAGAACCTTCCCTCCAAACTTCTTGTAGAATTGATCGGCCTCGGATAATATAATGAGAAATAAGTCCCAGTGGATCGAAAATACGCATGATTATTTTAAGAATTTCACGTTTAGATATTGAGATCTCTGTAGTTAACATCTTCTTTAACAAACCATCATCTGAAATCCTATAAGTAAGAAGATCGAAATTATTAAGCCAATACAAACCCAAAAGTTTTGTTATGTGACTGTCAGATTCGTTCGGATCTATGCTAATCAATTTAGCATTAATATTTTTCGCTGGAACTTGCTTCAAAAATCCAAACAAATTGACTGGACGTTTACCAACTCGAAACCCATTGACTTGCAAATTTGAATGACATCTTTTGTGACTGATAAGGCTTGTTCCACGGTATCATGGCTGTTGAAGTAATTATCAACATAGGTCCGGTTAACTAAACCATCTACAGCATCCGGAAATTCATGTTTGAACTTGTTAGCATGAAAGTTTTTCACAAATTTGGCACACACAGGAGAACACCTGGGGCCAGACATCATCAGAGAGATCTCCATCCCTCTAGAGAATGCGTTGATAATGCTGATCTTCAGGTTTTATTCTAATCTGGTGGAACATTTCCTTAACGTCAGCATTTACTGCTACCTTGCGTTCTCGAAGCTTGAAAATACCGGCATGAAGAGACACTATGTTGTCAGGACCCTTTAATAAATGAGCATTTAAAGAGACCCCACACACCTCTGTTCCAAAATCAGCCACATCTCTGGGTTTTGGAGGGCTCTTGTTAGGATTTTCAACGATGAAAGTAGGCGCGTACCAAACTCGGGCAATTCTTCTTTAAGCTCTTCCGCAGAGGCAATCCTAGCATAACAGACTAAACATATGATTGTTTTTCCACTCTAAGAGGTGTTGTTTTTTCTTCAACAACTTCTCCAATGGAATGAGTCGACTAAACGCCATCGAGAAACAATCTGGCAGCTTGACATCATCAGCATCCCATAACAAACCAATTTCATACCGATTGTTGACATACTTGATCGTACTCTCCATGATGCTCAGAGCACGACCCGTCTCCTTACTAACTAAATCAACCTACGGCGCCATAACACCAAATTCCTCCGTTGTAAAGTGGCGTTTCACTAATTCGTGGAGTTCATCTTCGAATTTGATGGCGTCATGAAATAAAACTTGCGTAGCCGGCTTTGAAGCATCATGAAAACAGGTTGCTCTGATCGTGGGAGCAGACTTACCATAAACTATCGGCCACTATGTTCAACATCATTTTATTAAAATTGATTCACTAATTTACAATAATCACCACAAAATTCTTCAAATTTCAAAATGAACTCTTTTTATTTTATCAATGATGCGTTCGAAGAATCATCAAGTTAAGTTTGCGAGCGCAATATATTGAATTCAACTAAATTTTCTACTTTAAGTTTGTATAATTTTATACATATTAATAAATTAAATTTATAAAAAAAAGAGTTATTAGCGAAAAATACCCTTTCCATACAATTCTTGATTGATGGAAACATACATGTATTTGTAATAAAAAAAAAACTAATTTATAACTTACCAAACGAACACCAACATTAATAAAACAAAAAAAAAACGATTATAGCGAACACGATGAATCATTACCAATGCAAATTAAACGCAAATTTTGACATCTATCACAAGATGAAAACGTTTAAAAGCGTTCTGAATGTATGCACATTTATTCAATAGATCCTTAAAATTTAAGTTTACTTATTATTGTTTGAAATGTATTTTTAAAAAAATGTTGCTAATACTAAACAAATGAGCTGTACGTGTATGTTTTTGTTTATCTTAATATACTTAATACTACCGTAGATTGCAAAATGAAGGAAAATATATATAAAAGGTAGTTTTCTCATATATTTTAAGTCAGACAATATTATTTTAGGTTTATTCATTAAAGAAATTTCCGCTTCCGCTAAACTTCATAATCTTATTAAAACAAAATTTAATAAATAGCAGGCCATTAACCCATCACATATTTAATTGTGAACATTGTTAAATGTGTAATAATTTTCTTATACAACAAACTACATTAAGCTCTCTCAAATAGTTTTGAGTCTGATTTTTAGTACCTATTCAAATTGGTTTTAAATATCGTTTGCAATCTTGAAAAAATAATCAAAATTGAAAGTTGTTGTGAGAAACACTTAGAGGAGGAGTAGGAATAGGTGCACTTGAGTCAAACAGAGCGTCCGTTAAACGGTTGTACATATTTGAATATTTGAAATTTAAAAAAAGGCCAATGTAAGATGTGTGAAGGTGTGTCACTAAACCCAATGTACGATGTTGTCTATGGTTGTTTGTAACCATGCGACACACGGTGTCGTCTTTTGATAGGTATTGCATTGATGTACCTAAATAAGAATATTCTTATTGACGGATAAACCAACAGGGATTCTGAATATAAAACTGCTATGTTAGATTTGTTTAAAAAGGAAAGTGGAAAGGGTCAAGTTACAGGTAAAGGAATGTTGGATTGTTTGTAAATAAAAAAAGGGTAAATTATGATGACGATTGAAAGTGGTTTCTAGTAAATTTTATTGTTGACGATGTGAATCACAAAACCTAATTTACGAACTAATTTATGACTGCAAAGGATCAATCGTCGCCTCCTTTTTGATAGGTATTGTATTGATGAACTAAATAATCAAATATTTATATCTACGGATAATTCAACAGATGATTCTGAATAAAAAACTGATATGTTAGATTTGTTTAAAAAGGAAAGTGCAAAGGGCCAAGTTACAGGTAAAGGAATGTTGGATTGTTTGTAAATAAAAAAGGGTAAATTATGATGACGATTGAAAGTGGTTTCTAGTAAATTTTATTGTTGACGATGTGAGTCACAAAACCTAATTTACGAACTAATTTATGACTGCAAAGGATCGATCGTCGCCTCCTATTTGATAGGTATTGTATTGGTGAAGTAAATAATCAAATATTGATATCTACGGATAATTCAACAGATGAACCTGAATATAAAACTGGTAAGGGAATGCTATATTTGCTTGAAGGGAAAGACAGGTCAAATAATGCACTGAGTGTCAGGAGTGGTAATTCTTCGATTTGTTTTAGGGGAAATACAAATATTCGTCAGTCCATACTATAAAAGCAATAGCTGCCTGAGTTTTTGATTCAGTTTTAGTTCTTCAGTGAATATCTAGGTACAACAACCATACAACATTTCAAATTTAAAAAAAAATGAAGTCTGCAGTTAGTGTACGCAGGGAGGAGCCGATAGATTCAACCCGGAAACCACTCCTGAGCATGTCGAAATGGTCCAGAAGAGGAAGTTTCCTATAACTTCAGCAAATAGGATGCATACCAAATATGGCCAACAAATTTTAGTCGAACTAGACGACTATGTGGTATGCACTATATTTCGCATTTTCATTTTAAAAATTATAATAAACTTTTATTTTTAGGTATTCCTGCCAAAAATGTGTAATACCCAAATGGATGAGGAGGACATCGCGGAGCTACATACGCTCTGCCTAGAGGTCGTGGAGCCTTTAGATCGTTCCTTCGTGATTGATTTCCACGATAAAGAGCAACCAGGACAGCTGCAAAATCATCATCAGCAACAAGCTTATCAACAACAACATCAATTACATCAACAACAACAGCAACAACAACATCAGTAATATCAACAACAACAGCAACACCAACAGCAGGAGCAACACCAACAGCAGGAACAACAACATCAACAAGAACTACAAGAACAACATCAACAGCAGCAACAACACCAGCAGAAACTCCGAAGAGGGAGGAAACAAAAGAATGATGTTATTATTGAAGAGGTAGAACATATTTTGCCTACACTCTTCTTAAATTCGCAAAGAGAATTACTTAATTCGCAAAAAAATTTTTTTTAAATAAAATAAAAATTAAAAAAAAAAATGTTCCTGTTTTTTATTTTAATTTCAGCGAATTCAAATTTTGACTGATTTTAGTACCAAAATTAAACGGTTCAATTTAAATGGGCGGAAAATTGCTTTTAAAATCAACCCTAGTCCAAGTCATGAAGAACCAACTTGATGGATAAGAAAGGCGATTGAAGATATGATACTCGTACGATTTGCTGTGGAAGGTCTGAATGAATCCGACAAGGTGGGAATAACGTTTTCTGGAAAAAGTTTTGCTCATGAGCGAGGTAGTGGATGGATCAACTACAAAACCTATTCAGAGCTCAACATGGATGATGTTTGCGAAATGATTTCCAAAATATTCCAAAGTAATTCTGATGGCCTAAGCACGGATGATTTTACGTTATCTATAACATCAGTTCAAATGCCAGCTGGAGAAGGAAGAAAACCTAGCTCCATGTACAATTCGTTCAACGAAGAATGTGGCAATCGTAGAGGAATTATTTATGTCAAAAATACGGATAATTTATGCTTGCCTCGAGCTTTGGTTATAGCAAAGGCATACACGGACAAGGAGTACAATTTTGTCAGTATAATTAAAGATATAGGTAAAATCCAAACTGAGAGAGTGATTAAACTTCTGAGCGATACTGGAATCCAAATACGACCAGGAGGTTGTGGAATTGATGAGTTGAAATTATTTCAAGCTCATTTAAAAAACTACAAAATTACTGTTTACGAACACGGAACAAAAGGCCGTAAATTAATTTACGAAGGAGTTTCAAATGACAGTGTGGCGATTCGGTTCTAAATGTACATGTACATTACACATTTCGTTAAGTCATAAATTTCGCTAAGTTTTACACTTCTTCTTTTATTTCCATTTATGAAAAAGTACGAATGTTATAAATAGAGGTGGCTCAGTGATAATCTTCCTCTTTATTGCTCTGCTTACGCCTCGTGCAACAACATTTTTGTAAGTTTAGGTTAATTAATAAATTTTATTATAATTAAAGAAAGTGAGTTTCATTTGGTTGTAATATATAAATACCATAATTGGTGACCCCGGTTCACGCAAGATTATTAAAATGCTGAACACTAATAAAATGGACAACAACGAAGACAAAACCAATAACTCTAACAACGCTACAGCACCGGCACCAGCAGTAGAAGATGCACCAGAAACAATTACACGAGTTGCAATCCGTATACCTCCATTTTGGCACGAGAAGCCCCAAATATGGTTTGCGCAAATCGAGGCCCAGTTCAAAACCGGAAATATCTCTAAAGATTCCTCGAAATTCAACACCATCATTGGTGCAATAGATTCTCAAGTATTGACTCAAGTCTCTGATGCGGTATTAAACCCACCAAGCGAAAACAAATACGAGAATCTGAAGTCACTGATCATAGAACGATTCGGAGACTCTGAACAACGTAAGATCAAAAAACTACTCTCTGATGTCGATCTTGGCGATAAGAGACCATCACAGCTTCTTAACTAACTCAAAGAGCTAGAAGGTAATCATATCGCCGACGAATTTCTTAAATCATTGTGGTTACAACGTTTACCTAAACAAGTACGCGCCATTCTACAAGCTTCAAATGAAGAGCTTATCGCTTTGCCTAAATTAGCTGACAAAATCGTGGAAGTTGGCGATTTTTCTCATACTTCAGAAGTAAATGCAGTGCAACGAACACCATCTCAAGCTTCCCAAAATGAACTTTCCTTACATCAACTACAACAAGAAATACATCCAATTGGCAACCAGTTAAATGAGTTATTATGAAAATCACGATGTGACAGCAATAATCATCGCAGTAGAAGCTCTAGTTCTCGCCGGCCTTTTTCGACTCGCTCTTCACGGTCAAAACAAAGAAGAAACGATAACTACTGCTGGTTTCACAACATGTACGGTAGTGATGCAAAAAAAATGTCGTGAACCTTGTACTTTCAAAAGAGAATCAAAAAACTAGAAGCGCTCTCGTTGACCACGGCTACAACAAGTAAACAACGCGTTGGTCAACAGATATTAAAATTAGTTGTTTACGATTCATCTTCCAAAAAAAAATTCTCATCGACAGCGGAGCAGACATTTCAGTTCTACCTCCTTCATATAGTGATAGATTCTCACCATCGAAGAACACATTATTCGTGGCAAACGGCAGTACAATAAAAACATACGGAGAAAGAAGACTTACACTGGATTGAGACGAGCATACACGTGGACGTTCATCGTAGCTGATGTCATGACACCAATCATTGGGGCAGACTTCATCAGTCATTATGGAATCATGATAGACCTCAAACGAAATCGACTAATCGACATCACTACAAACATCGAATCGAGAACCATCAGCTCAGTTGTTAATGAGGTAATTGTAAAAGCCTTCAATAATAATCAACCTTTTGCTTATATTCTAGCTGAGTTTGAAGAACTGTACGTAAAGTCAAACAGACGCCCAGCGAGTAAATCAACAACAACGCATCACACCGAGACCAAGGGTCCCCCAGTTTTTTCTCGCCCACGTCGTCTGCATGGTGCTAAGTTGAGAGCTACCCAAAAAGAATTTCAGTATTTGATGGAACAGGGCCCTTCTAAAAGCAACTGGGCTAGTCCATTGCACATGCAACAGAAACCGAACGGCGAGTGGCGTCCATGTGGGGACTATCGGGCCCTTAACAATATCACCATTCCAGACAAGTATCCTATCCCATTCGTGCAAGATTTTCGTAACATCTTGGAAGGTAACACAGTCTTTTCAACGATTGACCTGGAGAGAGCTTTTCATCAAATTCCTGTTGAGCCGAGTGACGTGCCCAAAACGGCAATTAATACACCATTCGGATCGTACGAATTTGTGTACATGATGTTTGGGTTAAGAAATGCTGCCCAAACATTTCAGAGGCACATGCACGAGGTTTTACGAGGATATGAAGACTTCGCATTTTCTTATATATACGATATTGGTGTTGCATTGAAAAACATGGAGGAGCACGAAAAACATCCCAAGCTTATATTCCAGAGCCTAAAGGATTATGGACTTAAAATCAATCCATCTAAATGTGTTTTTGGACAATCAGAGATAAGGTTCCTCGGTCATCAAATCAACTCTCAGGGAATTCTTCCACAGTTTCACAGCCTAGTTTATGTATCAATTGCAATTGGAATTGGTGCATATGCTAATCTGTGTTTCAGCAGATTATTTTAATTGAATTTACTGTTTTGCATCACAGGGTCGGATCGGTTCTCATCACTGCTAAGGCATAACACTAGCAGTGAAGGGTATTGATAATTATTCTGTGTTTCAATTCAGTGAATTTTATTTTGTCATCTCTATCTGTATTGGTTTTAGTAATTTTTTTATTTGCAATGACTGGACAATTCAGAGTAGATTATTGTAATATTCGTGGGCTAAGGGCAAATTTTTTATTGGCGTACCGCCATACTGTTTCATACAGGCCAGCTGTTTTGGCACTAAGTGAAACCCAAGTAGGTGAGGATTCCGATCCTGCTGAATTTTTTATTCATGGGTATAGCTTAGTGCCTTTATTCTTTTCCCACCATGGCCTCGCCATATACATTAGGAATGATGTTGCTTATCAGCTCTTACCACAATATGGTCTTTGCACCAATTCCTTTTTTAATTATATGTGGTTTAAATTCTCCGTAAATAAGCAAATCATTCACTACTGCTTCCTTTATCGAAGCCCAAATTTAGACAGAGTATCAACTTCTCGTGAATTTGATGCTTTGTCTGACTCCATCCAAAGAATTGTTTCGTCCTATCCTCGCACTGAAATCGTTGTTACGGGCGATTTCAATGTACACAATTCTTCATGGCTTCAACATTCAGGCCAGACAACACCCGATGGAGTGTGTGCAGAAATCTTCGCTGAGTTGAACCACCTAACTCAGCTGGTCAACGAGCCCACCCGAATATCGGACGTTGAAGGTCGAGCAGAAAACACTCTTGACTTGTTTCTTACCTCTGACCCTGATAAGTACACTGTTAGTGTTCTATCTCCTCTAGGCACATCTGACCATTGTGTCATATCAGCTAATTTCTCGTGTAAAAACTCTCCAGTTAAAGAAAGAGCTCCTACGAGAACCGTTTGGCAATACGAGAAAGCCAACTGGGACGGTCTCAATAATTACTTCAGGATCTTTAACTGGTCACTATGCTTCCTCGATAGTGACGTTGACGCCAGCGCTGATATGATCACAAGTTTAATTCTCCTGGGAATGAGAACTTTTATTCCGAATAGGGTTAAAAGTATCAGACCTAAGGAAAACGCCTGGTTTGATGCGAGCTGTAAAGAGGTTATTAGGGCCAAAGAGGTAAGTTTCCGTTGCTATAAAGCCAACCGTACTGAGGAAAGCCGGAAAAGGTTCAAACAAGCCAGGAAGGCCTGCAACGCCCATATTCGACGAACCAAATTTTTACATGACCAAAAATTACGGCAAAAAATACTGCAATGTCCCAAAGGCAGTAAAAATTTTTGGTCATTTGTAAAAAACATGAGGAATTCTTCATCTTCTTCGGTTCCTACGCTCGTTGTCAATGACACTCCATTTGTTAGCTCTTTAGAGAAAGCTAATCTCTTTGCTAGGCAGTTCGCTGCCAATTCTACGCTGCCAGTGAGTGTTATGACTCCGCCTGTACTTGAGCGAGTTAGTGATTCTATGGGACCAATCTTTTTTCGCACTCGTACTGTGGCAAGAGTCCTAAGAGATCTAAACACACATAAATCCGCTGGTCCGGATGGTATCCCCGCTATTGTTCTGAAGAGGTGTTCTTCAACGCTGGCAAAACCACTGCGTAAGCTTTTTCATCTGTCCTACTCCTCAGGTCTCGTTCCGAGTGGATGGAAAACTGCATTTGTCCAGCCTATTCCCAAAAAAGGCGAATCTTCCTCACCCTCTAATTATCGACCGATTGCACTTACGTCCCTTCTTTCCAAGGTCATGGAAACGCTGATAAATTATCAGCTTAAGAAATATCTCGAAGACCGAAAGCTTCTTAATGACCGGCAGTACGGCTTTCGCAGCAATAGGTCCACTGGTGATCTCATGGTTCATCTCACCGAACAGTGGAGCAAATCTTTACATCGCTTTGGAGAAAGTAAGATTATTGCACTTGATATTTCAAAAGCATTTGATAGGGTTTGGCATCAGGCCCTCTTATCGAAAATGCGTGCTTTCGGTTTTCACGAATCCCTGCTTCATTGGATTAGTAATTACCTTTCGGATCGTTCAATACAAGTAGTATTGGATGGGTTCAAGTCTGAAAACCACAAAATAAATGCTGGTGTGCCCCAGGGCTCTGTTCTATCTCCAACACTCTTTCTCATTTTTATTAATGATCTCCTGTCTGCAACTTCTAATCCAATACATTGTTTCGCTGACGATAGTACTCTTAGCTTTTCATATTCGTTTTCAGACTCACATCCCTCTTCTTCGGATGTGGAACTGCAACGACAAAATATGATAAGTTCATTAAATTCCGACCTAAACAGCATTCTACAATGGGGATTAAAAAACCGCGTGGAATTTAATGCTTCGAAAACGCAATGCTGTCTTGTATCGTTAAAGCGAGATATACCCCAATTGCCATTATCCATGGATGGCACTTGCATCGGGGAGACTGAACATCTCGATATTCTCGGTATGTGTATCACCAACCACCTTTTGTGGAACGAACACATACGCGATGTCGCCAAAAATGCCGCAAGATGTTTGGGTTTTCTAAGGCGATGCAAGAAGTTTTTCTCCCCCTCTGATCTGGCTGTTATTTACAAGACTTATATACGTCCAAAGCTTGAGTATAACTCCCATCTCTGGGCTGGTGCTCCTGCAACTTACTTAAGCCTCTTGGATAGTATTGAACGTAGAGCATTTAAATTGATAGATGACAATATCATCATAAGTTCATTTACTACGCTTGAACATCGTCGTAAGGTCTCTTGTCTGACTCTTTTTTACCGTTACTTTAACGGCTTATGCTCTAGTGAAATAGCCAGTTGCATTCCTCCCCTTAAACAGTTCAACCGTAATACTCGCGCTTCTAGGAATGCTCATCAGTATACCCTCGAGCCCAACTTCGGCCGTACTGTCAAATACAGAGATTCGTTCTTTAGCCGTACTACGCGAATGTGGAATGCCTTACCACACTCTGTCTTTCCTAGTCATTGCAATATTCAGGAATTCAAAACCAATGTGCACCGACATCTCCTTTTAAACCCTCTCTCCTCTTCCTAGTGCTCACACTGTGCATCTGCATAATAAGGGTAGTAATATCCCCTTGAGTGTTTGCTTATTATAAAAAAAAAAAAAAAAAAAATTAAGCCACTCGACTCGAAAGTTAAGGTAATTTTGGAGTTCAAAAAACCTTTCATCGCCATGGAACTTAAAAGATTCCTGGCAATGATTAATTTTTATAGGTCATTCATACCTCATGCTGTAAATAATCAAATGATCTTACAAAAGCTCATAAACGGCAACATCAAAAACGATAAAACGCCAATCAAATGGACAAGTGAATCTGAAGTTGCATTTGACAGATGCAAAAAAGACCTAGCAGAAGCCACACTCCTCAATCATCCTGTTTTAGATGCACCCCTTTCACTAAGTACCGATGCGTCAGACGTCGCCATCGGTGCGGTCCTCCATCAAGTCGTCAATGGAAGTTTGCAACCAATCGGATTTTTTTCTAGGAAGCTCACAGACAGACAACACAAGTTTAGTGTGTATGACCGCGAGTTGCTGGCAATCTACGAGGGAGTAAACCACTTCACACATTTTCTCGAGGGAAGAGACTTCTGCATATGGGCCGACCACAAACCCCTCACGTTTGCATTCAACAGATCGACAGAATCAGCTTCACCTAGACGAATTAGACAGCTCGATTTTATTTCACAGTTCAGCACTGACTTGAGGCACATCGATGGCAAAAGGAACACGGTCGCTGAGACATTATCTCGAATAAACACATTACTCAAGATAAAGTCCACAGTGATAGAAGCATCAACCATAGCCGAAGAGCAATCGAATGACCAGGATTTCTCGAATATTATGAGTGAAGACAAATATTGTTCAACATCACTTATTGTCAAACCCTTTGTCATTCCAGGTAGTACTAAACCACTCTACTGCGACACTAGTTCTACTAGAATTCGACCAGTCGTCCCAAAAACACTACGCAGTCGAATTATTTCCCACTTACGTGGACTATCGCATCCTGGAAAGAGAGCAACTTTAAAACTGATCTCGGAACGTTATGTGTGGCCAGGTATGAGGAAAGAAATTACAGCGGCCGTAAAGACCTGCATTCCATGCCAAAAGAGCAAAATTCAGCGACACAACCATCAAGAATACGGTTCATATTCGCAACCTGAAGCCCGCTTTGACCACATAAACATTGATCTGGTCGGACCACTGCCTACATCGCAAGGTTGTCGTTACATCCTCACATGTATCGACCGGTTTTCGAGATGGACTGAGGCTTTTCCTTTACCTGACATCACCGCCGAAACCGTACCAAGATCATTAATATCTGGCTGGATAGCGCGTTATGGTATTCCTCTAAAAATCACCTCGGACCTTGGACGCCAGTTTGAATGTAACATTTTTAAAGAGCTTACACGTTCCTTAGGTATAAAACATCTTAAGACAACACCCTACCATCCCCAATCGAATGGGATAATTGAAAGATGACATCGGACGTTAAAAACAGCAATTCGGTGTTATGAGACGGATGACTGGTGTGGTGTTTTGCCTATGATTTTGCTGGGTTTACGCTCCACCTTCAAGGATGACATCAAGGCTACTCCTGCAGAGATGATGTTTGGAACCACGCTTCGCTTACCAGGAGATTTCTTTGGCAGTCAACGAAAAATCCAAGACCAGACCGATTTCGTGAAGGATATGCGCCGAACGATGTCCAAACTTCAGCCTTCTCCCACATCATGCTATGACAAAGCTAAAATATTTGTCCAACCCAGTATTCAAACAGCTACTCACGTTTTCGTTCGAAATGACGCTGTCCGAACACCTCTACAGCAGCCGTATTATGGGCCGTATGAAATCCTTAGCCGTAAGGAAAAGTATTTCAAGCTGAAAATAAGGAACCGAACGGTAAACATTTCAATTGATCGACTTAAAACCGCTTTTATTTCTAAAGATATAGTAAATGATGCCATACCGGAACGAGGGTGTATTCCAAAAGAATCAGTGCCCGCAAATCTACCCTCATCTACATACACAACAAGGTCTGGAAGAAGAGTTCGACTAAAAACTCCATTCTAAGGGGGAGTGGTGTGGCGATTCGGTTCTAAATGTACTTGTACATTACACATTTCGTTAAGTTATAAATTTCGCTAAGTTTTACACTTCTTCTTTTATTTCCTTTTATGAAAAAGTACGAATGATATAAATAGAGGTGGCTCAGCGATAATCTTCCTCTTTATTGCTCTGCTTACGCCTCGTGCAACAACATTTTTGTAAGTTTGGGTTAATTAATAAATTTTATTATAATTAAAGAAAGTGAGTTTCATTTGGTTGTAATATATAAATTCCATAACAGCAACGATAAAAAAATATATTTATTATATTATAATAATCATTTTAATGTTATAACATCCTCAACTGCCGCATTTTGCTGTTCTTTCTACTGTGAGATTTGCCATGTACCCTACAATACAAAGAGTAAACATTATGGATGTCTTGCTCTTTGTTCGCAATGTCAGAGATCTCCAATATGCAAGGAAACTCAGAATCAAATTTTATGCCCCGACTGCAATCGAAATTTTAAAGGAACAGAATGTTATGACAACCACAAAATGAGCGCCCCTTTATCATCATCATCAGCACAACAACAATCTATATGTGAGCAAATGAAAAGATGTTTCGCTTGTTTAAAATCCTACGGAGGAAGTCCAGAACACATTTGTGGAGAGTTCTTGTGTAAAAACTGTAAAAAATATGTACCCAAAGACCATATGTGTTTTATTCTGCCTAATACGAGAACACCTAATTTGGAAAATTACTTATATGTATTGTATGATCTTGAAAGTCGTCAAGAAAAGGTAATTGGAGAGAAAATCTGGAATGAAAAAGATGCAGCAATATCAAAAGCTTTAATTAAAAACATGAACCAAATTTGTGCGTGTTTCAAATCAAATGTAGTCACTGTATAGAATTTCCTGGCTTGGATTTCTGTCAACATTGTGGATTGTCAATTAACGTTCTAAAAGGAGAAGAAATTGTACCTAAATTTATTCAACATATACTAGAAATTCGGAAAAATTTAAAAAGGTGATTGTAGTTGCTCACAACGGTCAATCATACGATCATCAGTTCGTTTTAAACTATATTTTAGAGAAAACACACCTATCCCCCGAATTAATAATGCGTGGTACAAAAATAATATTAATGGAAATAGGAAACATAAAATTTATTGACTCCATAAACTATTTTCCTATGGCTTTATCGAAACTTCCAGAAGCATTCGATTTACCTTCTGCTTTAAAGAAAGGTTACTTTCCGTATCTCTTCAATACGAAAGAAAATGAGAGATACATTGGAACACTGCCACCAATGAGATATTATAGTGCAGATACTATGCGAACGGAGGAACGTGCAATTTTCCTAAAATGGTATTCGGAACATAAAAAGGATTATTTTGATATGGAAAACGAACTGGTAGAATATTGCAAAAATGATGTCAACATTTTGATAGAAGCGTGCTTAAAGTTCCGAAAACTATTTCTGACTCAAAGTAACGTTGAGCCATTTATAGAATCGGTAACGATTGCTTCAACTTGCAATTTGTTAGGTTAGGTTAGGTTGGAGTGGCTGTCCAGATGTCATCGACTCACTTAGACCGCAAGGGTCCATTGTGATACCACTAATGAGGTTACTCATGGGGGAGTAATGAAAATTAAACAAACCATTTTGTGCTTTTAATAAAGTTAGAGAGACACTTTGTGTCAATCGTTGCCAGTTCACTGGTATTGTCGAAGAAGGGATTGCCAAGAAAGTTATTCCTTCTAATGGAGAGTGCTGGACATGTACATAGAAGGTGTTGGACTGTTTCCTCTTCCTCCTCGTCCATGCAGCTTCTACAAAAGTCATTTGTGTAGACCCCTAGCCTCAGAGCATGTCTTCCTATGAGGCAGTGTCCTGTTATTACTCCAATTGTAGAGCTTATATTTTGTCTGCTCAGGGATATCAAGCCTTTTGACCGATTTAAATCTATGCTTGGCCATATTTGCTTGGTTGCTAGGCAGGTGGTACTCTGTGACCATCTAGCATTTGTTGCTTCTACAGCATATTGTTTGAGAAGATATTTGCATGTAGCAATTGGTGTTCCTATGTTATGTTTTTGTCTAACATTAGGCAGTGTTAAGTGTTCCGTTTTTGGCGAGCTCATCGGCTTTACAATTTCCCGGAACGTCTCTGTGGCCCGGCACCCAAATGAGGTGAATATTAAACTGTTCTGTCATCTCATTCAGAGATGATCGACAATCGTGGACTACTTGTGAGTTTGTGGAGACAGACGCGAGAGATTTAAGAGCAGCCTGGCTGTCCGAGAAGATTCGTATATCCTTGCAAGATAAAACGTTTTCTCTGAGCCAGGATAGTGCCTCTTTAATCGCCATTACTTCTGCCTGGAATACACTACATTGATTGGGAAGTCTATATGATAGACTTAGATTCAGTTGTTCCGAATAGATACCACTTCCAACTCCGTAATCGGTCTTTGAACCGTCTGTACAGAAGTGTATCGCATTGTCTTCCAGGGGTCTCTCTTCTTCCCAGGAGGATCTTGAAGGGATGGACACATGGAAGTTTTTACCGAATACCATTTTAGGGGTGGTATAGTCTAAGCGATCTGGGATAGATCTGAAATTGTCTAGAATGATAGTATGTCCAGTATTGTTACTGTTCCATTGAGAGGTGGCTCTAAGCCTCACACATGAGTTGGCTTCTACCATTTTGGAGAAGATGTCAAGAGGTGTTAGGTTTAAAAGCACATCCAGGGCTGCAGTTGGTGTTGAGCGGAGTGCTCCTGTGATGCACATACCTGCTGACCGCTGGACCTTGATGAACTTATTTAGATTTACCATCTTGTCCAGTGCGGTCCACCATACGACAACTCCATAAATGAGTATCGGTCTAATTACCGAAGTGTATAGCCAGTGGGTTATTTTTGGGGAGAAGCCCCATTTTGATCCTATGGCCTTTTTGCAAGTAAAAAGCGCTACAGTGGCCTTTTTTACTCTTTCAATGATCTTTGCCTTCCAATTTAGTTTTTTGTCTAAAATGAGGCCTAAATATTTAGCTTGGTCGGAAAACCTTAATGGTATTCCTTTAATCTTAGGTGGGCTGAGCTGAGGAATTTTGTACCTTCTTGAAAAGAGTACTAGTTCTGTTTTATGTGGATTGACATCCAGGCCACATTGCTTAGCCCATTTTGTAAGCCTATTCAAGGCATTTTGTAGGAGTTCCGAGAGAACTTGGGAGTGTTTTCCAGATACAGATATTGCAACATCGTCAGAATAGGCAATCACCCTGAAACCCTCTGCAATTTGTTATATAGGCGGAACTTTCTAAAGCCAGACACTATCGGACTAATACCGAAAAACGGCTACAGATGTGTAGACAACCAGTCACCAGAAGCCATCAAGTGGATGATTTTGGAAGAACGAAATAGAAAAATAAACATCAGACATTCGTGTAAAGGAAAAGAGGTTTTAATCAACGGGGTAAAAGTTGATGGTTTTTGTCAAGAAACCAATCAAATTTTTGAATACCACGGATGTTATTATCATGGTCACCCTCTCTGCTTGAAGCATAAACGGGATGATCCTCTGCACGAGAACGAGAATGACAAGTTGAACCGAAGGTATGAGACAACAAAGGCGAGGACAGAAAGACTAAGGGATTTCGGTTACGAGGTAATTGAAATGTGGTCTTGTGTGTTTCGGAAGAATCTCAAGTCATTTAAAAAAGAAGACAGAGATTTCTTAAACTCCCACCAACTTATTCAAAGTTCACCTCAAAATCCTCGCGATACTTTTTATGGCGGTCGAACCGGAAATGTCGTCAATTTCTATAAGTGCAAAAAAGGGGAAAAGATAAAGTACATAGATATATAGGCTCTCTCTACCCATGGGTATGTAAGAATGGAAAATTCCCCACTGGACATCCTAAGATTCACATCACTGGTGATGCAGCCTATGATGAACAAGTTTCTTAAAATAAAAAAAGAAGCATCTGGCTGGCCAAGTGAGTGTTCGTCTGAGCAAAAAAAGGAAAAATATATTTCTGATTTCCTGGTCAGGCAATCGTCACTTTCAGACGCGTATTTCGAGAAAAGTTTCTATAGTGATTTGTTGTCTCTATTTTTCTCTTTCAATCACTCGTCCGGGTAAGTGATTCATAGAAAATTTCTTTTTTCTTTTCCTTAATTTTTATCCGAGAACAAACTTATAAACAACCCTATACGAATACACTAAAAATGGATGGGGCGACACGTCCCCTCCAAATAATAATCAGTTAAACCTGCTCGAATCAGAGTTTGTGTTAATCCGAGGAAAAAAACACCAGAACAAACGAAAATATCATGAAACTGACTATGCTCCATTACCTACAATCAATAACGATAACAAGATCCCTCGCTTTATTGTCATATCTGGTACAGAAAAATCGGGGGAAAATGTAAGACCACTTTCTTCATACAATCCCTTCCAGATCAATCGAGGTCTGGAATTCATATCAAAAGATTTTCTGGATGTTAAACCTATGAGATCGGGCGACTTACTTGGACTTACTTGTAAAGGTTCTAAACGTGCAAACGGTAGAAAAGTTCATTAAAGCTAAGGCCATTGACTTGATCCCAGTTAAAATAACAAACCACACCAATCTTAACTCTGTTCAAGGCAGAATATTCTCTAGATTTATTATCGATATATCCGAGAAAGAATTATTATCCGAACTTAAGAAATTTAAGGTAATCTAAGTTAGAAAAATTATGAAAAAAGACAAAGACGCTCTCGTACCCACAGGTGCGGCAGTACTTACTTTTCATCTTATTCGACGACCAAATGAAATCAAATTTGGATGGCTTAACTGTAAGGTTGAGGAGTTCATTGCAAACCCAATGCGCTGTGATTTTTTTTTTTAGATTAGATTAGATTTTATTTCTTTAAATCAATATACAATTGTTTGTTTTTTTAACATATAAAAATAAAAATAAAATAAAATAATAGGCTATGGTGTTACCGTCTGCCTGATTGGCTATTTAAACTGAAGTGTTTATGTGATTTTTTTTTTTTTAATAATATAAATCAGAGGTATTTTTCGGGGTATAATTAATATAACTAAAAACAATATAAATATATAAAAACAAAAATTTTGAGGTTAAACTATAGTTTTACATTTTAATATTGAAATTAAATGAATGTTTAAAGATAATTTGACCTTTGAGCGGAAAAGAAAGTAAGGTACATATATAAAATTAATAGGACTTTTAGTTTAGTCAAAACAAAGATAAGATACATACGTATTATTAAGTCTACATGGGCTTTGAGTTTAGCGAAAACGGAATAAGAAAATAAGAAATTATAGAAAATAAGTAGGACTTTTAGTTTAGTCAAAACAAAGTTGAGATACATATATAGGTATAAATATACATGTTAATAGAATTTAACAATTTAAAATCTCAATACAATTATACGTCTTGGCTTTTAGTTTAGCTAAAACAAAAAAGAAAACATTTTCATAAGTGTGATAAATCATAACTTTGAAACATGACATACTATTGTAATAATTTACCTATTTTTAGATTTAAATGTATTCCGACATTATCAGGTTTCTATATTCTGAAGCTGCTTCGAGGTAATGGTATAAGTTAAGCCAGTTTTCACCGTTTAATACGTTTTTTGTTTGTTCCAATGACAAAGTTGTTTTTCCAAGACATCGGATTCTAATTTCTTTATAGACAGGGCAAATTGATAAAAAGTGAAAGCAATCTTCTTTTGAATTAAGGTTACATAGAGTGCACCGTGTATCTGAGGAATTTCTGTAAGGTGATCCATTCAAATTTAGTGTTTCACTTCTAGCTCTGCAAATAAAGGATATCGCACGCACGCTATATTTGTCATTGAAATAATTTTCTACGAAGTCATGGGTAAGTTCTGAGTACAGTAGTCTATTGGTTGATGAGATTGATCTTTGTAAACTATCATTACGTTGAAATATGTCTATCTCTTCTAACAATCTATAAAGTTGACTTTTTAATAGATCAAGATTATCACATTGAATTGTAAGCTCTACACCACATACTTGCGCCCAAGTACGCCATTCCTTTATCCATTCTACTTGCTTTCGAAAAATGTATCTAGCAAGCCTATTTGGTATTCTTTAAGGTGTGTAAGTGAGAATTTTTAAGATGTAGTCAAAATGAAGTTTTAGTGTATGCACGAAAAGAGTTGGAAGTCCGGTTTCAAGGTTAAGGACGTAGTTTGGTGTGTTTGACGGCAGATAAAATAGTTTTTTTAGAAAAAAGCGTTGCAGTTTTTCAACTTCTTCGTATGCAATATACCCCCATGTCTGACAGCTGTAGCACATGACTGAACGCATAATAGCTTCGAATACTTTATATTTAGCTGATGATGGGATTTCAGCACGGGATATAACTTTTTTCCAAGAAACGTTGATCATTGTTTTTGCTGATACCAATTTTTTCTCTAGATGTGATGACATATTCATATTAAAGTGAAAAAGAATGCCAAGATATTTATATTCATTAACTATTTCGATTATTTGACTATCAAAATGCCATTTTTCAGTTTTTTCAAGCTTCGTTTGCCTGTTTTTCACAATCATTATTTTTGATTTTTCGAGGTTAACAGTTAAATTCCATGTCTTACAAAATTCTGAGAGTCTGTTAATCATGAGTTGTAAGCTTTGAGGGGATTCTGCCATCAGGAGTATGTCGTCAGCATACAGGAGAATTTTTATGACTAGGTCATCTATTTGCACACCAGCTGGTAGTTGCATAGAAATGTCATCTCTGAAGATTGCGAACAATACTGCGCTTAACAGACATCCTTCTTTAACTACAGATTTTGTCTCGAGCCAATCGGACGTACTCTTTCCATTCCACACACATTGACGCGTGTTTTTGTACATATTTCTTAAAATTCGAATAAGCTTAGTTGACAAACCTTTTTGAGACAGCTTGTAAAACAATGCATTACGATCTATCGAATCGAAAGCCGACTTGAAATCAACGAAAAATATGTACAATTTTCTTTTTTGTCTCAAGAAGTATTGTGAAATTGACGTTAATGTAAAAATATTGTCTATGGTTTAGTATCCCTTCCGAAAACCTGATTGGAACTCACTAAGTATCTCTTTTTGATCTAGCCATGCATTTATGCGTTCTAACAGAATAGACGTACAAATTTTAACTACTGAATTCATAAAAGATATGCCTCTGTAATTACAAGGCAAGTTTGCATCACCTTTTTTGAAAATAGGATAGACAATGGAATCCCTGAAGCTTTGAGGTACATCTCCCGAATTGTAGATATTATTGAATATCTCCAACATTTTCGATTGAAATTCATGAGGAGCATTTTTATAAAATTCGTTTGGAATTCTATCAGGGCCTGGTGCCTTATTATTTGCTGCTTTGAATAATGCAGTTTGCAATTCGATCATTGATATCTCTCGATCCAAGAAATCATTACAAATAAATGGCTCTGCATACAAAAAGCTACTCGGTTTTACCTGAGGATTCAGGAGGAGTTTAAAATAATTTGCAAGATCTTTAACATTAAGTCTTATCCCACAAATCATGCTTTGACCTTTTAGTTGGTTGATTTTACACCAAAAATTTCTACCGTTGCATGCAGTTGAGAGTCCTGCTGCTATTGACCGGAAAAATTGTTCTTTTTTTAATTTACATATTTGTTTGTAGTTTTTATTGGCCACAATGTACTTTCTGGTAAGTGTTTCATTTAAATTAGGTGAAGAATTTATTTCCCTTAGCAGTGTAAATGATAAGTTTCTGGCTGTGCTACATTCATTATCAAACCATCGCTGTTTGTAGTTGAGTTTTTTTGAATTTTGCTTATTAGGGTTTGCTTTTATAATACAGCCGTTTAAAAAAGATATTTTCCCTTCAGCATTCGCTGGGTTTGAAGTAGAAGGATACAAATTTTGTATTATTTTATTTTGGTATATTTCTATTCTACTTTCCTTCCATATTAATTTTGGCGGTAAGTTAAATGTATAAATGTCTTGATCTTCTACGGCGTCGATCAAAAACGAAACAACTAGTGGCATATGATCCGAAAATGTTTGTGAGTCAACTTTGAACGATTGAATAAGCTTTCTCCAACCCGGGGATACTGCACAATAGTCTACAACTGATTTACCTGGGCCCCCTATAAATGTGAATGCGCCTTGATTATCCTGTTTACTGCATCCGTTAAGGATAAAAAGGTCATTGATTTGACACATTTCCAAGAAAATGCGTCCACTCTTATAAGTAACTCTGTCCATAGAGCATCTTTTTTCTAAAATAGTCGATTCGGTCGTTAGTGGTTCTGTAAGTACTGTTTTTATTTGTGTCGTCCCTGTGCGAGCGTTCATATCCCCTATTAGCATTATATTTTCAAAATTAGTAGTGTTCAGTAATTCATTTACTTCTTCGAAGTTGTTATTCCAATTGTTACAGTTAATATATACTGGGAAAATGTGATACCTAACTGATATTACAATAATTTATTTTGACATAAACAAATTCGTTAAGTTCTATATAACTGGCTTTTATGTTGGATTCTTTAAAGCCGAACAGAAAGCCCCCACTGGGTCTACCGAAATTAGCCGAACGAGTAGCAGAGCCCCAGTGTAACCTTAATTCGCTAAAATATTTGCTATAAATATCAAATGTTTCGCGTATAACAAATGTTTCGAAAAGAAAAAATATGTCATGTTTCTTGACAAATTCAAAAAAGTCTGAAAATAACAATTTATTGCCTAGCCCCGAAATGTTATAAGATAATATACTAATATTTTTAAATTCATTTTCATTAATTTTTTGTTTTGCAAAAGTATTATTATTATTAGTATTATATTTAGTACTTGCATTATGGCAGACGGCAGCCAGTTTCATCTTCTTTGGTGGTTTCCATGTTGACTACCAGATGGCATTGTTGATGTTGATGTGTTGACATAAGCAGCTGCAGATGAACTCGTACTCGAGGTTGATGACTTTGACATCGAAGACGTCTTATAATTATGTTTTGTTTTGATTTGTTGTATTTGCAGTTCCCCAAACATTTCCTGGAGTTTTTCTATCCCATCGCATCCATTGTCGCAAATAACTTTTCCTTCTTTTGTTGTCGTGAAGATTTTGTTGTTTACGTGAAGTTTTAAACCTCGTATTAATGGTTTTGCTGACGGGTGTTTTTGTTTTATTGCGTGTCTTATCTGTAGCATTTGTTGTCGTTTTTGCTGCTCCTCTTTTGTGTAGTCCGGGTTGACATATACACCAGTACCTTTCAACTTGTTTGAATTTTTCAGCATTTTGGAGGTTATGTTATGTTGCTACTACTTGTCTCTACCAGTATAATCTTTTGATTTCCCTTGGACGGCAGCACGGAAATATCATCGGGAGATATATTATTCAGGCCTATGAGACAGTCTGTGTAGTGTTTGACGGCCTCTTCTATGTTTTTACATTTGCTGTTGGGAATCGCAAAGATGATGTTTCTTCCTTTTGATTGTTTTTCAAGGTGTTCGATTCGTCGCTCAAGTATTTCGTTTTTTGTTTTTACCTGTTGTAGTTCGTTTGTCATGATGTCGTTTTGTGCTTTTAGACATTCCATCTGTAGTAATATACGGTCCGTGTCAGTCTTTTGTGGGAGCTCACATATTCTTCTGTTCAACATTCTATCTATCCTTTCTTCCAATTCAGCAACGGATATGGACGGAACCGACATTTTTTGGGAATTATTTTTTTTTCGGGGTTCTCAACGTTTCTGGAGATGTGTCGGTTAAGCTCCGTTTATTTGAACTGGGCATTTGCGATGTACCAAAGTTTTTTTTGTATGTATATTCTATATATGTATATTTTACGTTTTAGGCAAATAAACTAATACTTCAGCAAACAAAATGTGTTTTTCTTCGACTTAATCACTTTAAAACCACTATAGATTTGTTTGTGCAGTAATTATGGTTATAAAAAATAATTTAAGTTTAGTTTGAAAATAAAAATTGAAGAGCCGAGATTTTTTGCTGTTTACTTTTTGACAGTTCGCGCGCCCCCAATGCGCTGTGTATCATATCAAAAACTTGGACATACGAAAAACCGATGCAATAATGCTGGTGTTTACAAAGAATGTTGCCTACCACCTCCGCACAATCCCTGCCCACGAATATTCTGTGTTAACTGCAATGAAGAAACTCATACGTCATATGATCCCGCCTGTCCCGCTTTCCTTCGATATAAATCAGTTAACAAGATTAAAGCTGATTGTCGCTGCACTGTGCGTGAAGCCTGGCAGATTTATAACGACAACCCTTCACTCCACCAGCTCCCAGCCCCAAAACAAAGAAAAGCAGCTAAGCCGACTATGGCTGAAATTATAAAAAAATCGCATATCCACGAAAAAAGTTGAACAAACAATTACTGCTCCAGAATTGATTTCGACAATTAAACTCGTAACAATGACAATTGCCAAATCCCAACCTCCAACTGAACAAAATGAAAACTTCAAAACTTCAGATCATCACCACACGCAAACAACCCTCTCAACCAATGCATTAACCTCTGGTGAAAAACAACATACCTTGACTATCTCTCCTTCTCTTAACCCAAGACAAAACTCACCATTAGAAAACAATACAAATTACCACGCAATATTAATCCCAGATAACGATAAACATCATCATCAACAAAAACTACCGCTATGGAAGTAGAGAATGAGAGCATTGACTGTTTCTCTTTATCTGCACTAAATACTAAATGTATAAACAATCTAAAAATTTCAAATAATCAAAATCTCACTCAAACTCAAATAGAATTACTCAAAGAATATAACCACTCAATCGAAACACACTCCTCAAAACAAAATAATAAACAATAATAATGGCTTCGTTGGAAATGGATATTTCCATCCTCCAATGGAACTTTCAAGGATATATCAACAACAAATATGCACTCGAACTATTAATTATCAAACACAACCCCGAAATAGTAGCACTACAAAAAACTCTTCTAATTACCAAAAACCTGAAATATTTTAAAATGAAAAATTATCAGTGCTTTCACTTTAACAAACCCTACCAATACTCTAAGTCTGGTATAGGTATTCTTGTGAAGAGCAACATTCCCGTGATTTCCCACACGACATCCACCTCAAACCTGCTCTACCAAACAATAACAATTCAAACAAAAAAGCCACTACTTATTACAAACATTTATAGAGAACATGATGTCTCTGTAACCCCAGAGATTCTCAATGGTATCCCCTTAATAAACGATAGGCATCACATAATACTGGGTGATATTAATGCTTCAAATATTCTTTGGGGCTCTAATGCGACAAATGCTCTAGGATCTGCTTTCGAAGAATTTGCAAATGATCGTAATTTAACAATCCTTAATGATGGTACACCCACACTCTTCAACACTAGAAACACTTTCACAGCTGTTGATGTGGCGTTTGCTTCTGAAGACATTGCCCCCCTTTTCCAATGTCGACTCAGGCAAAGATCATTTGCCCATTATAATACGAACTCCAGGAACAAACTTTAAGAAAAAATTAGTCCTAGGTTCAAAGAAGAGTTAGCCAACTGGGATTTATTTAAAACAACATCAGTTGATCTTTCATTAACAACTCCAGTCTCCACTAATATCAACCAGGAAGCCGAAAAAATAAAAAAAATCATCAGAGCGACTGCAACAAAATCAATTCCAACTACGAAGGTACAAAATTTCAATAAAAAAAATCCAGTGAAATATCTAGGCTACGAGATGAAAAAAACAAAGCATGGCTAAGACTTCGTAGGAATCCCATTACAGAAAACTGCATTGCATATAGAAAATGCTTTGCTATATTTCGTAGAGAATCAATAAATTCAAAGAGAGCATCGTGGGAAAATTTTGTCCACACCATGGACCCATCTCTGGATCTTAGAACATTGTGGAGTAGAATAAAATCAATTCGAGCTTCAAAACCATCACAAAATTTTCCTTACATGTTATCTGACCAAGAAGTCATCAACGACCCAGAAATTATAGCGAACACATTCGCACAATTATGGAAATCCTTCGGCTCTGACAGCAGCTACCCCGAAACCCTTGTCTCGACCAAGCGAAACTTTTCGATTGATGATCTTCCAACCTCAACATCACAATCAGAATTCCTAGCTGAGAAAATATCTCTTGTTGAATTTGAGATGACCATCCATGATGCAAAATGGTGAAACACTGCGTAAGAACCTGAAAACCAGAATATGTGACCTTTATAACAATATTATACATACAGGAAACATTCCACATGATTGGAAAAGAGCGCAACTTAAACCTATTCCCAAAAAACCAAGGACATGTCACTCCTTCGATGAATATCGTCCGATATCACTTCTCCCGGTCCTCTCCAAAATTTTTGAAAAAATCATTGCGAGAAGAGTCAGTTGGGTAATTGAAAAAAAGATACACCCCGCACAACATGCCTTCCGGCCAAACAGAGGTGTACAAAGCCTATTACACTTATTAGAGGATAAGCTAGCTGATAACCTATCTATGCGGAAGCATAGTGTTGTTATGTCAGCTGATCTTGCAAAGGCTTTTGACAGAGTGATATTCATCCCTGCTGTTAGACAACTTCATTCATGGGGTATTTCATTTATGACAAGTAGAACTTTCCAGGTAAATGTTGACGGTTACATGTCTTCTATTAATCAACTCGAAAATGGTGTTCCACAGGGTTCACCACTTTCTGTAATTATATACAACGCCTATATCGACTCATTGATATGTAAGCTTAATAACCCAATATACGGATTAGATTTTATCGGTGTATATGCCGATAACATCTGTAGTCTAGCATCTGGAGACCCAAACCATGTCAAACAACTTTTGGAAGCAACCGACTCAGCAACCCATCAATGGGTTGGAAAGAGGAGCTTCTGTTCCACCAAATAAAATCGAGGCTATTCACATTTGCAGAAAAAGAAAGTGCTCCTGTTCACCACTTTTCCTGCGAAATACTTCAATTCCACTTAAACGATAACTCAGGATACTCGGCATACTTTTTTCTGGAAATTTGAAATGGAATTCTCAAATAAAAAAAGCAACGAATCAACTTAAACTACGCAACAATGCCCTCAAAATGATGTGCTCCAAACGAAAAGGCCCCCATATAGAAACCGCCATCCGACTAGCTAAGACCTAAGTAGATGGTTCTCTTCAACATGGTTTGACCACTTTCATGTGGACTACAAAGAAAAATGTAGAAACTATTAATGCTACCATCAACCAATGCTTCCGAACGGCGACAGGTGCGCTAAAAACAACACCTATATTAGCACTTCAAAGAGAAGCTGGTTATCTACCATTTGAACTCTTTGCTAAGAAAAGATCAATTTCACTTGCATGCAAGGCTCTGGGAAATCCCTTGCACCCTTTATACAAGGCTACGAAGAAATGGCTTAGCATAGGAAAGCCTCGCAAGGGTACCATCTCTGCAATAAATAAGATAACGTCCTTTATATCAGAACCAGGGTTTCCTCTTCCTTTTTCCCTCACAACAAGAGGTGAGGTAGTTCATAGTCCTCCTCCACCTTGGAAACGAAATTTGCTCTTAATCGACACTTCCTTAGCAAGTCATAAGAAAAACAATACACCGGATCAAAAATTTAAAGGACTTCATAGTCAGATGATCGCTGATAAAAAAGCCGATCGTATTTTCTATACAGATGGTTCGTTTAAGGATCCAAACTCCTCTTATGCAGTAGTAATTAGAATCAAATGAAAATTCAAAAATAATCTACCAAGGACTTCTTCCTGATTCAACTGGAAGTTATATTTCAGAACTTACTGCAATTCTGAAATGCCTATCTTTCACCAAGGATCTACCTGGAAAAAAATAATTTTCACTGACAACCTCAGCATACTAAACGGCCTTAAAAGTGTTTTCAATAAATGCCAGTCCTTAGAAAAAGTGAGAAGTCTCTTATACTCTTCCAAAGATACTTGCTTGGCTTGGGTACCTGGACATGTAGGCATCAAGGGCAACCAAGATGCTGACACCGCAGCTAAGGAAACTTTCAACTTCCCATTAACAATTGAAGTACCAGAATCATCGCGTTTAATTCAAAAAATATTAGCAGCACACGTAGAGAAAGAGGTAGCCACTTTTCGGGAAAGAAGTCAAACTTTCTTGCGAATGTACGAAAATCACCACAAGCGTACTCCCTACAGTAAAAACCTTACAAGAGAAAACTGCATTAAATTACTCCGTATGAGGCTGGGAAAAACACTTTTCACCAGTAGGCATTATTACACCAGAGAAACTCCAGAGAAATGCAATTTTTGTAATGTCAAATTGTCAGTATGGCATTGTCTAATTACATGTCCTGCATCAAAAATAATTACTGACGCCAACGGTTCTTCAAGCAGAGAACAACAACTTGCGGAACTACTAGATCCTGCCAACCCTGAATCTTTAAGATATATTAAATTAGCAACAACACCTCATCATACATTTTTGCATATTTAAATTTTTTTTTCTTATAAAAACTTGTTATTTATTTACAAACACATACTAAATTTTGTTTTCTGCATATCTATTTAAATGATTTTTTGTATTTAATCATAATAAATTAATCTTCACTTAAATTAATTTTGAACCTAAAAAACGACTTCAAATGGCATTGTCTCCCTGAAGTCTTCCTTAGTAAATAATTTATAAATTAATTTTGTAAATTGTTTAGAATAAATAAATAAATAAATAAATATTTCTGATTTTCTTGAAAAAGAAAATATTCAGCTGGAATTTTCGGAGATATGGAATAATCCAGGAAAGAGATCACTTGCAAAACTTATACTAAATTCGTTTTGGGGAAGTTTGGACAACGCGAAAATCAGCTTCAAACTATCGTTGTGAACAACCTTTCAACTTTCTTTCATTTGCTAACGCATCCATCGATTGAAGTGCTTCACATTCTCCCTGTGAATGAAGAAAACGTCGTTGTTAACTTCGAGATGAAAGAAGAAGCTATCGACTCTCTGTTCATTGTAAATGTCTGTGTTGCTGCTTACACAACAACTTTAGCTCGGCTTACCCCTTGATCACAATGAGATGAAGCTGTAGCTAAAATAATCGCTGTAGTATAAGCTGTCAATAAAAATGCTCACTAATGTAGCAAAGGACGTCTACAATGATGTAGCGCGGCATGTTTGTTCGGGCATGTTCAACGCATATGAAAATTATATTTGAACTGAATTTGTATGATAGCATACTATAAAAAAGTTACAAAACCAGAAAAAATTCTCAAATGCATTGAACGTTCCCAAAACAAAAGTGAAAAGTCAAAAAATGAAATGGGTTTCCCCCCATCTGTCATCTCAAATGCAGCTTGTAGCGCCGCGCCGCCAAAAGTTAAAGTTGAGTCAACTTTCGCTGCAGATAATTTTCTTACTACAGCTACAGCTTCTCATTGTGTCGATGTATAGTATTCTCGTGTCTTTTAACTTTGACAGTGCTACAGGCAACAGCTACAGCTACACCATTCTGTTCAGCCTGTTAAACTTTATAACTACCTGGAGAGCTTAGGAGAAAGAGTTTTGTATTACGATACTGATTCTGTTATTTACATAAGTCGTGAAGGAGAATTCGAACCTCCTACTGGACAATTCATCGGTGATATGACAGACGAATTGGAAAGTTATGGAGTTGGAAGCTTTATCACAGAATTCGTTAGTGGAGGACCTAAGAATTATTCGTATGAAAGTGTTAAGTGCAAAAGACAATATGGAATAAGTTGTCTGCAAAGTGAAAGGGATTTTTCTTAATTATGCCGCATCTCAACAAATTAATTTTGTCTCAATTAAAGAAGCTGTACTAAATTCATCTTCTTCAGGCAGTGAAAAAATTTTAATTAGATCAGAAAACATTCGACGGACGAGAGACCATCAGGTGATAACAATTCCAGAAATAAAAACCTACAGCCAGCGTTAAATCTGAAAAACGTCGTTTTCTTGACGACCATAGTTCGCTACCATATGGATTTAAAAGACAACGATAGAATGCCCATTTAAAAATGTAAACAAAAAAAAATTAATTATGTCAAAAATTGTAAAAATTATAATAAAATGTAAAAATGTATGAAAAACTGTTCTAAAAAAATTTATGTTGTTTTTATTTCATAAAAATTTTCGGAGCTCGATAGATCAATAACAAAAAATATCAAAACAACCATCGCAACGGAAACAGCCCCAATGAGAACTTGAATTAGCGTTTAAAGAAAAACAAACAAAATACTGTTTTTTGATGATAACAAAATTTATTTATTTTATTTAAACATGTTTACATTTTTCATTTCTGAATTCAAACAATTCTGTTGACTACTTGATCAAGTGAATTATATTCAATTATACGATCATGGAGCAAAAGACAGTACGCTGATGTGTTTGCTGGTATATTTTTTGATGTTTTCATCTCTAGGCGTATGTCGACAGGTCCTGTTTTTAAGGTTTCGTTTTGATGTCTGCAGTCTATAACAAAAATTGGGGAACGCGATTTAAATAGCTCCCAGGAAAGTAATGGTTCGGTGTTAGATTTACTATAGTATGTTTTCTGAAAATCGGTATACATTCTGTACAACAAACTATATCTGTTTCTTTCAAAAGATATATTTAGGTCTTCATGTGGGTAGACATCGGAGTTTAGATAAACTTTTAAGTCTGTTAGATCACAATGATCAAAAAATGTAGGGTCAGCAGATAATTTTTTATTTTTTTCAGTTTGTAGAGCAAGGATAATGTAACGAGGTTTCTCTATTTGTGTTGTTGTCTTCACGTTCCAGATATGATGGGAAGAAGTTGATAGCGTGGGGTATTCATAAAGATCCCAGTTTCGAAAAGCAATTTTCATAAAACTATTTTTGTTTATAGATTTGTATAGAGTTAATTTCATAGCATCTGATAAAGTCACATGCGGTATTTTCCATTGAACCTTGTGAAGTTTTATTTGAACATTTTCATCTGGGATATAAGTGCATTTTCATCCATTCTAGCCCGTGTAATAATTAGATCATGTCGGGCATTTGGGATAATTTTTTTATAATCTTCGGCGAACCCCAAAAGTTTGTTCAGTGGAATACAATAATTAAAATGTAGTGGTTTCAAATTAATAGCTGAGTCGGGGGACCAAGATGCATTCAGTAGCATATCACTTTCATTTTTGGATAAAGATAAATAATTTTTAATCGTTGATGTTATTCCGACATTTCGATTACAGTAAATTTCTTTGCCATTCAGTTCATATCGTATTTCATCAAAGAGAAAAGCCATTGCATTATTTACAAGTTTTGTCGTGAGTATCTCTTTTCCATCTGCTTTTAAATTGTTCCTTCAACATACAAAAAACTTTCTGAAGGAAGAACATTAAGATTTTGATGTTGTATAGAAATCTGAATGATGTCATTGTGATCAAAATTGTTTTGATACGGTGAATAAGTATGATATTCGTATTTAGAAATACTTTCGTTAATCTCCGGCTCTTGAAAAATGTTTAGCATATTTCTTTTTTTGTTTTGTTTTTAATGTTTTAATGTGTATCCTAATGATAATACAAAGTCCTGATTATCTTTAGTAAGAAGAGATGTTACCGCAGTTGAGTTCGAAGATGGATTAAGTATCAAATTATTTTGTGTGTTGGTTTTATAAGAAATTGAATTTATTATATGTTCATATGCAATCATGTTTCCGGCTTTAAATGTAATCGGTCAGTTATTTTTTCTCCTCTGAAATTGATATCTTTTCCGTCTTGATCAACAAACTTTAAACACAGTGATGTTATCCGCTTGACGTTCACAGGTAAATAAATAACATTCCTCGGAGCTTCAATGATTTTATAGCCTGGACTTACTTTACCAGCAAATTCATGCAAGATGTGTGCTGTTTGGTTATTAATATACGTTCCTTCTATGATATTACATTCAATGCGGACAGCATTTACTCTGTTAATATCAACATAAAGATCTGATTCATGATATACATTTGCCTCAAGAATTTTTTTGCTAAACCCCAAAATAGCTCCAATAGAATTTGGTTTAGAGAAGTCAATGTCTTCTGAGCTAATTACTTCACATTTTAAAGTATTGTTATTTGCCTTGATTTTAATTTCACTCTTTTTTGAACCACTTTTCTTGTTTTTATTAATTTCAATAATTTTTGTTTGTATTAAATTATTAATATCTTCTATCTCATAGGAACCAATAGGAAACGTTATAACGTTATCACCCACATGTAACAAGTTATTAAACTCATCTACATTTGGTATAGAGTTATATGTTTGAAAATCTATAAGCCCACATACATATTAATTAGACTTCAGTACAATTGGTGGGAAATACTCGGCATTCAGAGTTGATTCATTTCCTCTCAAAGTAAGTGTTAACGACATCTCGATTAAAAGACAAATGATACAGTTTTGATTTGTCTACGTCATTTTATTCAATTCTCATTTAAGTTTTTAAAAAAATAATATTACATTGTTCCAGTACAAATCTTAAACATAAGTGACCACATATAAATGTATCGAAGTCTTGTTCTCGGATATAATTATAATTTATTTTACTACCAAGGTAGCTTATAACTTCAGTTGGTGGTCTCAAATTTCCAAAACTATAAAAATACTTAATAACATTTTTTTTTGTTTATAATATATGCTACCCAATGAGTACCCATCCCAGCTTCATCATCCAAATATAAAACACCACATTCTTTATCGAATTATATCCTTGGTAATGAATCTCGCATGAAAACTCCTCTTAAATTCTTTAAGTGCTTCTTTCCAAAGTGATAAATTTCCAAATTGCTTAAAGGGTGTGTTGAGTATTTATCAGTAAGTCTGGCAATGCTTACGCTCGATAACATCGAGCGTCCAGCTGATCTGGCTGTCTGTCAAATTATCATGGGACCATCATCCATTCTTGGGAAACACATTGTCTATGGCATTAACCTTTATTGTACTTAACCTAATTATGAATTATAACTACCAATAAAAGTGAATTAAAAGTAAGACATTGAAGTCTAATATCTTGATTATTATTTCCGGAAAACACTACAAAGTGGCGACGAGGACTGGAGCCGAAATAATAAAAAAAAAAAAAAAAATAGTACGCAAAATTAATAAATTAAATACATTCGGATACAAGAGCACAAGGTAGGTGACGTTAAACATACAAATTACAAACATATTACATATATACAAATTTACTAGTACGCATTACAATTAACTTACATACAAAATTGGTTTAAATTGGTTAAAATTTGATAAGACAAAAATTGGTTAAGAATGGCTCAAGCGCCTGAACTTACAGCGGCTATAACAAAAATTTCAGAAGTCTTGCAACAACTTACAACAGGTCGTCAAAGTGGTCAAACAAATGCAGGTGATTGTCGGGGACTTCAACTCGCAGCCTTTGATGAGGTTAATGAAACCTTCGAATCCTACCTTCAAAGAGTAGAAAACTATTTAGAGATTCGCGAACTAAAAGAAGACACACCGGAGAACGATAAAAAGCGTGTACAAATCTTCCTGAACTGTTTAGGCCCCAAGCTCTATCACACATTGACTTGTCTAACTGACCAGATGAGCCAAAGACAAAGAAATATAAAGACTTAGTTGAAATGTTACAAAATCATGTGTGTCCAAAGCCTAGCGTAGTTGCTGAGCAGCATAAGTTTACCTTACGCACGCAACATGAGGGGGAATCCATTTCCAATTTCCAAGCTGATCTTAAAAAAATTGCATCGAAATGTAATTTTGTCTGTGAAAGCTGCAAGAAGTCAACAATTTCTACACATTTACGATCGCAGTTCATACGAGGCATACGGGATAATGAGATACGAGAGAGATTGTTGCAGCAAGAATCGACAGTGACTTTTGACATCATTTGCAAAAAAGCATTGGCTATTGAGGCGTCCAAAGTGGAGAGTAGAGAGATACGGAGTCATACCCAACAACCATTACACTCTATACAAAAAAGTTGGGACAAATCTGGACCAAAATATGAGCGAGGTAAAAAGCCGTTTCGGAGTAATAAATCGAGATCAGAAGCTGTAAAGAGAATCGAGGGAAGATGTTTTAAGTGTGGCAAAACAAACCACAAGGCAAATTCATGCAATGAAAAGAACTTGAAGTGCAAAAACTGTGGCAAATCTGGGCATGTTCAAATAGTTTGCTTAAAGCAGAGAGTTGTTGAACAAAAATCTATTGAGCTTGCTGATGACGACACGAGCAATGAAGATTATTTCATCAACAGTTTTGGAATAAATTCAACGGACCATGGTAAGATACTTAAGAAAATTTGGCTCGATGGCATTGAGTGTACGATGGAATTGGATACCGGTGCAGCTGTTTCAACCATCTCTTTGCAGAGTTTTAATAAGTATTGGCCAAACAAGAAATTGGAATCTACCACTATTAAGCTGAAGACCTATACGGGTGAAATTATTAACCCAGTGGGTATTTGTAAAATGAAAGTCACCCACAATGATAAGGAAGCTGTTGGAGATTTGTACGTGTTGTCACATAATGTAGAGCCTATTCTAGGCCGTGGATGGATACGCAGTCTTAATATACAGATAAACTCCATTCAAGAAGTTAAAGTGGCTGATATATCCGAAGTTGAATGCAAACAAATAATTAACGGGCTTCTTGAAGAATATGTTGATATATTTACAGAGGAGATTGGCAAAATTCCAAACTACAAATGCTCAATAGAACTACACGATAAAAATACGAAGCCAATATATATGAAACCTAGACCTGTACCTTACGCTATTCGTGAAAAAATTGAGTTAGAAATTGAAAGGTTAGAAAGAGCAAACATAATTTCGAAAATTACAAACAGTCAATGGGGTACTCCCATAGTTCCAGTCATCAAGAAGAATGGAGATTTACGGCTGTGCGCAGATTACAAATCAACTATAAATAAGGTTATTAAAGATGACAAGTACCCCATACCTCGCATTGAAGATATATTCGCTGAAGTAGGTGGTGGCAAATATTACTACGTTCTGGATTTACACCAAGCGTACCTTCACATGCCTGTTGACGAAATTACAGCTACTATACAAGCACTCAGCACACATAAAGGATGTTATAAGGTAAATCGGCTAATGTTTGGGGTGAAGATTAGTCCAAACGCTTGGCAAAAATTTATGGACATGATTTTCGGAAATATAGCAAACGTTACCTGTTTTTTTGATGATATTCTCATACGAGGTCACACCCTTAGAGAATTAACTACAAATTTAAAAATTGTTTTTAAAATTTTGCGCAGCAATGATTTACATGTCAACAGAAGCAAGTGTCAATTCCTTTTGAAGTCGGTGTCATATCTAGGCCATATCATTGATGAAGATGGAATAAAACCTATACCGGATAAAATTAAAGCCATAGTAGATTGCAAAGCACCGAATGATGTCTCTGAATTACGCACGTTTTTAGGGCTTATAAACTATTATCAAAAGTTTATCCCTGATTTATCATCCAAACTTTTTTTACTGAATGAGCTTTTACAAAAAGATAAACCATTCATTTGGAGTAAAAAGTGCCAAAACGCGTTCAACAGTTTAAAAGATGAAATAACAAGTACAAATGTTCTTATGAAGTACAATCGAGACTTACCACTAGTTTTAGCAACAGACGCATCTCCTACAGGACTTGGTGCTGTAATATCACATGTGCTTCCAAATGGTCAAGAAAGGCCGATAGCCTTTGCTTCAAGATCACTAACAAAATCCGAAAAAAATTATTCTCAACTGGACAAGGAAGCAACAGCGATATATTGGGGCTTACATAAGTTTTTCCAATATTGTTATGGACGAAAAATTACACTCATTACAGACCACCAGCCACTTACCAGAATTTTGCACCCAAATAAAGACTTACCAGCTATGTCAGCATTACGTTTATTGCATTATGCCAACTTTATGTCCGGATTCGACTATGACATAAAATACCGAAATACGAAACTTCATGCCAACGCAGATTTTCTTTCTCGTTTTCCCTTCGAAAAGCCTCAAAATGACGAAAATCTCGATCGCAGCTCAACATTCCTGATGAATCACATTTCAGTTCTGCCAGTTACAAGAGATGAAATCAAGAAAGAAACCTTAAAAGATTCCGAATGTGTTCGATATTACAATGCTCTACAGTCAGGAAATATTTTGCCAAACAAAGGAAATGATGCAGAATTTTCTTTACAGAATGGATGTGTTTTTAAGAACATACGCATTATGATTCCTACATGCTTACAAAAAAGAATTCTTGAAGAACTACACACAGCGCACACAGGAATGGTGCGCATGAAATCTCTGGCCAGGAGCTATGTGTGGTGGAAGAACATAGACAGAGATATTGAAAATTTATGCAAAAGTTGTATAAATTGCGCCAAAATTAAGCCAAATGTAAAAAAAGTTCCGATCCATCCATGGGAGTACCCAAAGGCACCATGGGAGCGTTTGCATTTGGATTATGCTGGTCCATTCATGAATAAATCTTTTTTAATTGTAGTTGATGCTTATACCAAGTGGGTGGAAGTAATACCCCAGACTACTACAACTGCTTTTTCAACAATAGATGCCTTACGAGGAATTTTTTTCAAGGTTTGGACTTCCGTTAAAAATTGTCACTGACAATGGTCCTCAGTTCCGAGCATTCGAATTTACAAATTTTTTGAAGATGAACGGAATTTTTCAACACTTTTCTGCTCCATACCATCCAGCGACAAATGGGCAAGCCGAAAGATTTGTTCACACGGTAAAACAAGGACTTCGTGCTATGGAAAATGAGCCCGGGAGTTTGCACGAAAAACTTTGTACGTTTTTAATGCAGCAGAGAAAGTTACCAAACAGCACTACGGGCGTCAGTCCATCTGAATTGATGTTTAACCGCCAAATCAGAACGAAAATAGATCTTGTAAAAAGAGAAACGTTTATAAAACCAGAAAACAACAACTCGTTTACCAAAATACAACATTTTAATATTGGGGATTTAGTCCAAGTTCGCACATATACAAATAAGGCGTGCAAGTGGAAATTTGGTGTTATTTGGACGAGGAGAGGAAGTCTCCACTACGAAGTTATGATAGATGGTGAGAAGTATATCCGACATATTGACCAAATACGTCGAACTAATTGCAAGCCTACCAATGATAAACCAATTTTCGATAATGAAACAGAACAAATTGACACCACACGGCATGATTCACCAGACATAAGACCCGACATTATACCTATACAGCCCGCGACAAACTTACCAGACCTACCAAGTGCTCAAGACAAACACCAACCTGCTCAGTTTGACAAGCATACTATACCCTGTGAGGAAATCATTTGCCCAAGCCAGAATGAATCAACACAAGCAGTCCCTGTCGACTTGGACTGTAGTGCATCACCACGTAGCCCGAAGGTTGAGTTACGACGATCCACACGAACTAAGAAAGCACCAGAAAGATTGCAGTATACAAGTTTTTCTTAGCGAGGGGAAGGATGTTGAGTATTTATCAGTAAGTCTGGCAATGCAATGCTTACGCTCGATAACATCGAGCGTCCAGCTGATCTGGCTGTCTGTCAAATTATCATGGGACCATCATCCATTCTTGGGAAACGCATTGTCTATGGCATTAACCTATATTGTACTTAACCTAATTATGTATTATAACTACCAATAAAAGTGAATTAAAAGTAAGACATTGAAGTCTAATATCTTGATTATTATTTCCGGAAAACACTACAGGGTGGTTAGGTAGCAGGGTAATTAGTTTTTTGCATTTGGAGTTTTAAGAAAAAGGCCAAGACCATTTTTATATGGACGTAAGAATAATCCATTTCCTTGAATAGCAACCGATTCCATAGCCTGATTATGACGTTTGTTTTCTTCAAATTGCCTTTTAGCAGCTCGTACATCATTGATGGCTTTTACTACGCCAGCTGTTCCACCTTTCAAAGAACCCACAGCTGATAGACCAGCGAGAATAGGAGCTCGAAGTGGGAGAAAAGCACTACTCTTTGGAAGTGGGATTATTCTCGGTGTGGTAATGTCCTGTTTTTTCTTATTTTTTAAGATATTTTTTGCGGCCTCAACAGCAATATTTGCTATAGAGGTTGTACCGCAACAATTGACATTGTTTTTAATAGCATTTCTTGCCTCACTTATAACCTTTTTAAAAATACTTCTTTTGCAAGTCTTTTTGGGTTTAGTTTTGATAGTTTTTCTATTGACAGATCTTGCCTTTTTATTCCCCATACCAAATTTTGTCTTTGCTTTCATCATGTTGGTGACTAAAAGTCCACTTAACTTTTCAGAGACTGAAGAGTCGCTTGCTTTGAATCTTTTCCAAGCCTGTTCTGTTAGAGCTTTGTCGGCAACGTGTCGATCTGAGAGAGAACTACTTTTAGAATATGCAATATCATGTAGTCAACAAGCCTCATCCAATTGATTAATTCCCTTATCTCCTCTACGTAATTGTTCTTCCAATTTCGTTCCTTTACCACAATAATTATAGGAAGGAATATGTAGTTCGAATGGTAGTTTGTCAATAGCTTTATTTAAAAGCCCTTCTCCTTCAAATGATTTTCTTTTTTTATGTTCCTGTTTTTTAGTGTTGTGCTCAATCATATTATAATTATAAATATACCTTCTTGTAGTACCCGTAGCGTGATGGTTAGTGCGTTGGACTGTCGTGCAAGGGGTCTTGGGTTCAATCCCTGCCTGTGCCACCTAACTTTTTTCACGGGTACTGCCTCTTGCGAGGAATTGACAAATCCTCCAAGAGTAATTCTTGTCATGAAAAGTGCTTTCTCAAATTAGCCGTTCGGATTCGGCATATAAACTGTAGGTCCCTTCCATCTCTGACAACATTACTCGCACACAGGGATGGTTGAGAGTTGTAAGTCACTAGGCCCTGGTCCTTTATGGACTGTTGCGCCATCTAATTTTTTTTTTTTTTTTTTAATATACCTTCTTAGTCGAGGGTTGAAACATATTGACATATGATTAGAAATATATAAAAACTAGATGTTTTATTTCAAAAGTTGTTATAGTCCAGTCAAATTGTCAATATAAAACCCGAATGGTTACATAAATTAGGGTAGTTTCGATTTTTTGATATGTTGTTTGGGTTGGTAAGCTGTTGAAAAATCCAAGTTTTCTAATTCCCCCCACCACCGCGGGCGCCGCCATATTGAAAAAACTGCTCATTTTGTGGGCTTTTCCCTGTGTTTTCAAAATATCTTCTAAAGTATTGGTTTTAGAAAAACAAAGTCAATGGTTTTTTTAAACTAGATGAAATTACCTACAATTCGAGACTAAAACGAAATTTCTAGCTTTAATAGTTTCCGAGATAGAGCTCTTTGAATTTTGAGAATTTTTCTCAAAAATATGAAAAGTACAGATTTTTAGTCGGTTTTTGCACCAGACAGTCGAAGATGTTGACCTCATGATTGTGAACACTGCCATTTCTGTTGCTCCCAAGTATGACTCTGTGCGTGTGGTTGGTCAAGACATTGACCTTCTCGTTCTACTCACTGCATTGGCATTAAAACACAGTAATCTTTTTTTCCAAAATTGTGGAAGAGGGAAAACGCCAGACAGTTATTCCTCAACCACATCGTTCAATCATAGATTTTCTAATGCACTTTTGTTTATTCATGCTACCAGTGGGTGTGATACCACATCAGCGCTGTTTGGCCAGGGTAAAAACAAATTTATTAGTTTATTTTTTAAGCATCCAGAACTTTTGAATAAAGCAGCATCATTCCTCAATCCAAGGGCGGATCCAGACTTTTAATCAGAGGGGGGGGGGTCACACACTCAGATGAGTTTTTACTCACAGCTTAAAAATGTTATTTTTGAACAATATTGGATTTCCGAATCCAATATTGTCGAAGATCGAACGCGAATTAAATTCTTTTGTATATAAGTTATTTTAAATTAAACTAAATCAAAATTTGCACACCGACTCCGATGTGCCGCGAAAGTTATTATGACACTTTAGAAGAAACGTCAGTCGCGATGACAAACAGATGAAAGAATTCACCACAAGTAGCAATAAAAGTATTGCCAGCACGGTAGCTCAGCCTAAGGGGGGGTTTCGATTAGTGAATATTTTATTAATCGAGGTGATTAATAAAATTGAGATAAAATTGATATCAAAATGATATCGAAATACGACAAGGTGAATTTCTCCAAGTCGTATTGTTTAAAGTGGGCGCCAGGAAACTTTTTAATGGAAGTTTACCAAAACCAAGAGCTGAAAAATTATTCTTCAAAACAAATTAGAAAATGAAAGAAAGGTTTTGTTTTCCAGATGGGAAATTAAAATTATGTTTTATTTGCCTGGAAAACCTTGGCCGAAGCCGAGATTAAAAACCAGGATCTTTTATAAAAGAGAAAGATACAAATGGAATTATTGAGATTGACAGAAGGTCAATTCTCGATAAATGTAGTGCAAGCAAAAAAAAAAAAGAAAAGAATATGAATATAATCACAAAACCGATAAAAGAAATCACTCGAAGATAAGACAAAAAAAATCAAAAGCGGTAAACGCGTCCCGTAATATCGGGAAATTAACAAAGGTCAAAAGGACGAATAAGAAAAATATTGAAGGACACCAATAAACAATATTCTTAAAACAAAGAAAACACTATACTTAGCTTTTACGACTTCCCCAACAGCTATCACAGTCCTTCCTCAACAAATTTTTGTTTCCTCACAGCAGAACACCAAAAAAATCTTCAACTCAATAAAATTTTACAAAACGCTCGCACCAAAAATTACGTCTTTTTCCAAAAAAATTCTTCACACAATTTTTCTTAGTCTTCTAATCGCTTCGGGCGCAATCAAAAAAGTGGCCATCATCATGGCGAGCTTAACCCTTCCGGCTACCTGCCCTTAGGCAATCCTCTCGGATCTTTTGCGTGGTGATCGATCTGTCTCGGTCCCGCAACTTCCTCCATCCATAAGATTGGGGTGTACGACCGAGAAGCCAGGTATCTTTCATCGCACGCGATCTCTTTAAAAAGGTATGCGATCACCCAGTAGCTCAATGAGTGAGTTCAGCTCTTCACTTTCCAACCCATTCCAGCCAAGACTTTCTGGAAAAATCGTGTGGAATTCCTCGCATTACCGAGTATCTACACGCGCTAGTTTTTGGTTGAGGAAAGACTACTTATGTGGTGTTGAAGGAAGTCGGTAGCCAAGCCTATAATTAAAATAAAAGTTATTAAGATATTCTTGGAGTGATTTTTCTATCGTTAATATGTACTTTATGGTGGGCCCTCGGCCATACACACTTGTTGTGGTAAAATTTACCGCAACAAATCGTCCCATTTTGTTCAAGGTGTGAGTTTTGCTGCCCCCAAACGACCGAAAATGGGATGTTGTATATTGGCTAAGCCGATCAATTTATGCATTACCATTTGTATATTCTTCAAAATTCACTTGATTCAACCGAATTCAACCCCTTGTAACGAAGCGTCACACTCCTACTACCGACCGACACCAATACACCTCCATCTACCGACCGACACCAATCAACCGCCATCTGCATACCCACCAAGTGAAATAAGTGACACCAACATGCAGCCGAAATACAAAAACAAAATACATGCGATATTGTTGTTCGTCATTATAGAGTTCACAGTTGGTTCCTGCAGGATAATTGGCTTATGGACCCAAGAAATCCGAAGAAAGAGGAAGCTTGCTCGCCGAAGTTTATTAAAGGTTTTGGGCTTTATGTTCAGAAGCGCAAGTTTCCCCCGATATTCCCCTTCTCTATTAAGAGTCGATGGGGCGTTGCTCCATAGCGTGCTGTGTAGTAACAACAAATTATTGTTATTTCCCTTCACCCTTCCGGTGTCGACGGGCACTTGCCGAATTATTGTTATTCCCCTTCACCCTTCCGGTGTCGACGGGCACTTGCCGAATTATTGTTATTCCCCTTCACCCTTCCGGTGTCGACGGGCACTTGCCGAATTAATGTGCTATTCCCCTTCACCCTTCCGGTGTCGACGGGCACTTGCCGAATTATTGTTATTCCCCTTCACCCTTCCGGTGTCAACGGGCACTTGCCGAATTAATGTGCTATTCCCCTTCACCCTTCCGGTGTCGACGGGCACTTGCCGAATTATTGTTATTCCCCTTCACCCTTCCGGTGTCAACGGGCACTTGCCGAATTAATGTGCTATTCCCCTTCACCCTTCCGGTGTCGACGGGCACTTGCCGAATTATTGTGATATTCCCCTTCACCCTTCCGGTGTCGACGGGCTCTTGCCGTATTATTAAGTAATTCCCCTTCACCCTTCCGGTGTCGATGGGCTCTTGACCGTAGGATTAAGTTCGTATATAATAGGTATTATTATCTATAGGTATCTTATTGTTTAGTCTTAAGCCGATCTATTGGATTAGAACAAATAAAATCTGAGAAAGGAAAAGTCTAAATCTTTTTATTTGGAAAGAGTAGTTTGGTCAACTCTCTATACTCGAGTTTCGTGGTTTCTGGAGACGACCCTGGAGTCCGGCGAGCTTACCTCAGCCTAAGAAAAAGAAGCATCACAAGTATGATATTCGTATTTAGAAATACTTTCATTAATCTCCGGTTCTTGAAAAATGTTTAGCATATTTCTTTTTTTGTTTTGTTTTTAATGTTTTAATGTGTATCCTAATGATAATACAAAGTCCTGATTATCTTTAGTAAGAAGAGATGTTACCGCAGTTGAGTTCGAAGATGGATTAAGTATCAAATTATTTTGTGTGTTGTTTTTATAAGAAATTGAATTTATTATATGTACATATGTTCATATACAATCATGTTTCCGGCTTTAAATGTAATCGGGCAGTTATTTTTTCCCCTCTGAAATTGATATCTTTTCCGTCTTGATCAACAAACTTTAAACACAGTGATGTTATCCGCTTGACGTTCACAGGTAAATAAATAACATTCCTCGGAGCTTCAATGATTTTATAGCCTGGACTTACTTTAACAGCAACAGCATTTAAGCAATATTCACATGAGCACGACCAACGACCAACGAATGAACGAATATTCGTCGATTTTGACATTTCTTTCACATGAGAATTTTTAATTCGTCGCGAATGAAGTTTGACAGCCGAACACCATTCACCACCGAAACCAAAACAAGAATGATTTTTTTAGGTTAAGTACGTGCGATTATTTTATTCGTTGCGAGTGTGGATAATGTGGAACGCGTATAAAGTTTGACAGTTCGTATCAACTACAATTTTTTTCGCGACGAATAAATTTGTTTTCTTAAATTTATTAATATATGATATTGAAAAGTAAAAGTTTGCATCATAAATCAAATAGAAACTATATTGCTATCGTTTTGTTACGAATTTGTGTGGAAATATGTCTTCAAACGTATATAAATTCACATTTTGTAATTCATTCGTCGTTCGTTGGTCGCGCTCATGTGAATACTACTTTACTCTGTTAATATCAACATAAAGATCTGATTCATAAAAAAACCCAAAATAGCTCCAATAGAATTTGGTTTAGAGAAGTCAATATCTTCTGAGCTAATTGCTTCACATTTTAAAGTATTGTTATTTGCCTTGATTTTAATTTCACTCTTTTTTGAACCACTTTTCTTGTTTTTTTTAATTTCAATAATTTTTGTTTGTATTAAATTATTAATATCTTCTATCTCATAGGAACCAATAGGAAACCATTTTGTTTGGGTTTTTGTCTCCTTTTTGTGTTTTTGAAATGATTGTATTAAAATGCAAAAAATGCAAAAAACTATATATTAATTGAAATAAAAATATATGAAGTTTTAGTTTTTAATAGACTTTATTGTTAATAATTTTCACAAAAATAATTTTTATATTAGGAGGCGACGCGTTTCGGACTCATTCCATCATCGGGCGCGAACTTGTGTGTTGTTGGTTTTTTGTGTGGCCAAAGTTCAGCTTATTGTTTTTCTTGTTATTTCTTTGTTGGTTGTTTTTGGTATGTTTAGAGCTTTTTGTTGGTTTTTGTTTCTGCTATTGTTGTCTTCTTTTTTCTTTGTACTTTTTAATGGCTGTGTCAAATAATGGATTTGGTTTTAATGTTAATTTGTCATTTAATACATAGGTTGTCTTGTTCTAATTTGTTAGCTTTATAAATTGCGTACTCTTCTGTAGCGTCGAGTAGTTTTCCTTTTCTGCATATGTCTAAAGTTTTCATATTTGTTTTGATGTCGGTATAATTATGGTTATTGTTTATTAGATGTTGTGCATAAGTTGATTTTGTGTTTATTTTGGGTTTATGTTCCCTGTATCTTTCCATGAATGTTCTTCCAGTTTGTCCAATATAATATTTTTCGCAATCATTGCATGTCATTTTATAAACTCCTGAACATTTTTCGATGTCTATTTCTTGTCTAATAGGTACATAATTATTAGACTTCAGTACAATTGGTGGGAAATACTCGGCATTCAGAGTTGATTCATTTCCACTCAAAGTAAGTGTTAACGACATCTCGATTAATATACATCGATACAGTTTTGATTTTTCTACGTCATTTTATTCAATTCTCATTTAAGTTTTTAAAAAAATAATATTACATTGTTCCAGTACAAATCTTAAACATAAGTGACCACATATAAATGTATCGAAGTCTTGTTCTCGGATATAATTATAATTTATTTTACTACCAAGGTAGCTTATAACTTCAGTTGGTGGTCTCAAATTTCCAAAACTATCAAAATACTTAATAACATTTTTCTTTTATTTATAATATATGCTACCCAATGAGTACTCATCCCAGCTTTATCATCCAAATTTAAAACACCACATTCTTTATCGAATGATATCCTTGGTAATGAATCTCGCTTGAAAACTCCTCTAAAATTCTTTAAGTGCTTCTTTCCAAAGTGATCAATTTCCAAATTGCTTAAAGGGTGGTTAGGTAGCAGGTTAATTAGTTTTTTGCCTTTGGAGTTTTAAGGAAAAGGCCAAGACCATTTTTATATGGACGTAAGAATAATCCATTTCCTTGAATAGCAACCGATTCCATAGCCTGATTATGACGTTTGTTTTCTTCAAATTGCCTTTTAGAAGCTCGTACATCATTGATGGCTTTTACTACGCCAGCTGTTCCACCTGTCAAAGAACCCACAGCTGATAGACCAGCGAGAATAGGAGCTAGAAGTGGGAGAAAACCACCACTCTTTGAAGTGGGATTATTCTCGGTGTGGTTATGTCCTGTTTTTTCTTATTTTTTAAGACATTTTTTGCAGCCTTAACAGCAATATTTGCTATAGAGGTTGTACCACAACAATTGACATTGTTTTTAATAGCATTTCTTGCCTCACTTATAACCTTTTTAAAAATTCTTCTTTTGCAAGTCTTTTTGGGTTTAGTTTTGATAGTTTTTCTATTGACAGATCTTGCCTTTTTATTCCCCATACCAAATTTTGTCTTTGCTTTCATCATGTTGGTGACTAAAAGTCCACTTAACTTTTCAGAGACTGAAGAGTCGCTTGCTTTGAATCTTTTCCAAGCCTGTTCTGTTAGAGCTTTGTGGGCAACGTGTCGATCTGAGAGAGAACTACTTTTAGAATATGCAATATCATGTAGTCGACAAGCCTCATCCAATTGATTAATTCCCTTATCTCCTCTACGTAATCGTTCTTCCAATTTCGTTCCTGGACCACAATAATTATAAGAAGGAATATGTAGTTCGTCAATAGTAGTAGTAGTCAATAGTAGTTTGTCAATATCTTTATTTAAAAGCCCTTCTCCTTCAAATGATTTTCTTTTTTTATGTTCCTGCTTTTTAGTGTTGTGCTCAATCATATTATAATTAATATACCTTCTTAGTCGAGGGTTGAAACATATTGACATATGATTAGAAATATATAAAAACTAGATGTTTTATTTCAAAAGTTGTTAGTCATCATTATGCGGTTCGTTAAGCAGTAAGAAATTATAAAAGTAAAAAATTTTGATTGCAATGTAAAAACTAAAAAGAAGCATGGATCTTTGTTTCCAAACAGTATTCGAGGAATTTTCGTAGGACCTTCAAACTGTGGGAAAACAAATGTAATGCTTAGCATTTTTCTTGACCCTAATGGATTGAAGTTTGAAAATATTTATATATGTATATTTATTCTAAATCTTTACATCAGCCAAAATATCAATATCTAAAAACGCTAATAACATCTATCAAAGGAATGGAATACAATGAATTTTCAAACAATTGTGAAATAATGACACCATCAGAAACTAAAAGTAATTCAGTTTTCATATTCGATGATGTTGCATGTCAGAAATAAAACAACATAAAATACTATTTTTGTATGGGACGGCATCGGCATAACGAGGTTGACAGTTTTTACTTTTGTCAATCATATACTCATATACCAAAACATTTGATCAGAGACAATGCTAACTTTATCATTCTTATCAAACAAGATGAGTTGAATTTGAAGCATGTTTACAAAGATCATATTAATTCAGATATGACATTTAATAAATTTAAGGAGTTGTGTTCTCACTGCTGGGCTGATAATTTTGGATTCCTGGTTATAGACAAGGAAAGCAGTATTATAAAAGATCGCTACAAAAATAGTTTCAATAAAATTGAATTGCTATAAATACACTATTATCATTTAAAATCCAAACATTCTGACAACACCACTGTTTGAGACAGTTTGCTTGTTAAAGGCAAATAATTTTTTCATAAATCATAAAAATGGATGAAAACATGTTAAAAGATCTAGTGAAAACTAAAAATGTGCTTAAAAATAAATCTTTACAACTTTAAACTGGTCAAAATATGAGAGAAACTCAATTGGAAAACACATTCAAACCTATTGTTGAGCCGTTGAAAAAATTGATTGAGAATGAAAGGAAAGACAACTTTCAGCAAGAGAAACTTAAAAATCGTAAACTTCTATTCAAATCGTTTGATGAAAAGAACGAAACAGATCATGAACAAACAAGTCCACTAACACAGGAATTGGAAAGCATAGACGATTCTCTTATTTTCAGTACCCCAAAAAATATAACAGGCTCTAACAGGATGCCTTTCTTAACAAAAAGTATGAACGAGCTTGACAAAACATCTTCTTTCACCCAAAAAATATTATCAGAATCGAATCATGATACAAATTATGGCCCATATTTTGATGTGAACACACAAACTGTTAAAATAGGCAGTTGCAACTTTGAAATTAATGAAAATGATATTATAATTGGTGGGGAAACTTTTAGTCGAACTCCTGGTCTCATTGAGTTGATGTTAAAGAAAAATCCACGTAAGCACAAATATGGTGCTAATGACTTAGAAGAATATGGAAACATTTTACAAAAAAACAACGCACATAGAATAAATCATGACAGTTCTTCACGATGAAGGGTAACAGGGATACAAAATATACTCAAATAATTAAAAAACTTATTGTCGGACTTAAAGCTGAAAGTGAAAAAACCGGAGGATCTTATTCTGATACTACTGAAATGAAATACACAAACAAAAATATGGAAAAAATGTGGAAAGAATTTAGTTTCAATGGCAGCTATAAATGGATAAATATTTATAAGAAATTACTACATGATTACAATCATTCTTTTCACAAAACCATTAAATGTTATCCTGCAGATGTAACGAAGAAAAATTCAAAATCTATATTACCACTTTTCAAAAGCAAGAAAAGAGAAATAACTAAACAAAAATTTAAGGTCGGTGATAAAGTAGGAATTAGCAAATATAAACATGTATTTGAAAAGGGATACACCCCGAACTGGACAACTGAGATCTTTAAAATAAGAAAAATCCAAGAAACTAACCTTATAACATATCTTCTTGAAGATTTTGAAGGAAACCCCGTACAAGGCGGTTACTATGATGCAGAATTTATTAATGAAATCAAAAAGTGAAGATGTATTTCTGGTAGAAAAAGTTCTACAAACAAGAGGCAATAAAGTTTTTGTTAAGTGGTTGGGATTTCCAACAGAACATAACTCCTGGATAAATAAAAACGAAATCCTATAAAATGTATGGAATAAAATGAAAGAAATAAATTTAAAAAATCGAATTGACAGAACTTTCTTTATTCTTTTATTTTTACATGAACAAACACACATTGTTGTTGTTGCTGTTGTAGTTGATGTTGTTGCTCCTGCTGTTGTTGTTGTTGGTGTTGTTGTTGTTGTTGGTGTTGTTGCTATTGTTGTCATTTCCCCTACGTAGATATCAATATTTGATTATTTACTTCACCAATACAAGACCTATCAAATAGGAGGCGACGATCGATCCTTTGCAGTCATAAATTAGTTCGTAAATTAGGTTTTGTGACTCACATCGTCAACAATAAAATTTACTAGAAACCACTTTCAATCGTCATCATAATTTACCCTTCTTTATTTACAAACAATCCAACATTCCTTTACCTGTAACTTGGCCCTTTGCACTTTCCTTTTTAAACAAATCTAACATAGCAGTTTTATATTCAGAATCATCTGTTGGTTTATCCGTCAATAAGAATATTCTTATTTAGGTACATCAATGCAATACCTATCAAAAGACGACACCGTGTGTCGCATGGTTACAAACAACCATAAACAACATCGTACATTGGGTTTAGTGACACACCTTTACACATCTTACATTGACCTTTTTTTAAATTTCAAATATTTAAATATGTACAACCGTTTAACGGACGCTCTGTTTGACTCAAGTGCACCTATTCCTACTAGGAGGGTAATTGTGATTCGAACCCGTTACGCAAAAGCAGGATTTCATAAATGGGGATTCATACATTTCATATGAATTTTGGATGATGGATGAAATACGTCCTAAAAAATCACACGTCAACTTGGTATTCGAAACTGGAGGCAGCAAGCTAGAGATCGAGTAAGCTGGCGAAAGAAAAAATTTTTTAAGAAATCAAAGAAAATTCATAAAATAAAAACAAAAGAAACTACAGCTGAAAAAATGCAAAGTTTGTTCCTTATTATTTAAGGTTATAAAGTAGAAATTACGTTTGTTTTTTTTTAGAAGTATTGTGTTACACTTTTGTATATTTCCACTAAATCATTATCTATCCACACACGATAGAGCCAATTGGATCCAAGCCATTTGGACCCGGTCCAAATTTGCCCGCCATACATGACCAAGCCAAAACCACATTGACAGATTGATTATATTCATTTCGATTATACTCAACATAAAAAAGGGTTTTTATAAAGTAAATTAAAAATTCTTCTACTTTGATTTTGATTATTTTTATAATATTCATTTCGATAATACTCAACAAAAAAGGGTTTTTATAAAATAAATTAAAAATTCTTCTACTTGAACGTCGAACTTGTCGAGTTGTAGAAGCTGAGTAAGGTCGATGATTCTACGGAACTTGCTCCAGATGAGTCATGAAACTAAAGGACGTCCATATCCTCTACCTTTCCAAAATCATCACCCCCTCCTACATAAACAAGGCATGTCACCAACTCCCATCCTTCCCACCCTAGGTAACATAGCTCAACTGCTGCTTACCGATCCAAATCATTTGCTTACATATCAGCATGATGTTCTTAGCATCAACTGATTCCTTACCCTATATCTTCCTTCCAACCACCTCTTATCACTATTGGGCTGGATCTAAGGTGTTAAACGACCCGTGCCGATGATCAGCCTAGCTGGGGGCCCAATTAAAAAAATAGCTCAGTCTCTAACGGAGTATCCGGATACCTGGCGACCTCCGGATTAACTAGCCTTATCTGTATAAAGCGAATCTCTGTACAGATGGACCTCTCTTTCTTCGCAACTCGTGGGACCAAGTATGAATGTAAACAAAAAAGAAAAAAATGATGAGGCCGGTATCTCTTTAAGACCGGGCGGCAGTTTGGCGTCAAAGCATGTTGCCGTATCTCTTGCGGCCAACACAGAGAAGGGAGCAGTATTAATCCATGGACCCTCTTCTGCTGTTGGTAGCAACGAGAGTAGGAAGGTAGCGATACCTAATTTTAGTAGTGGCAGGGTTGTGAAGAGTGACCCTGCCAATACTACTGAGAGCACATCTCCATTGCACAAATCCAGAAATGGAAGGGAGAAACTCTCAAAAAGCCTTTATAAACAAAGACGCAAAGCTGCAAGAATCCTGAAGGCCTCTGGTGAATCATTGAAGGCTGGAAAAACACCGCAGCAAACCGCTCCTCTTGAATGGGCAAAGAGTGTTTTTGCTGCAGCAAGGACCAGTAAAGACTCCACGTCTAAACGAGAAAGGTCTCTCGAGGGGGACATTCTGACACCAAAACGGACTCGTGTGCACAACACCAGCACTGCCCTTAATTCCATCAAAAAACCTAGTTTCAGTGACGTCACGAAGGGCAAAGTCATGGTTGCGGTCATTGACAGGAGCGATGATGATGGCACAATTTCGGCTGATCGCTGGTAGTTGGTCAAGGTAAAGCTCTCGGGTGGCTATCTAAGCATTTTGAGAGAGCTTCCAGGACCAATTTCTTCCATAAGCGATGGGGGTTGGCATCAAGGTCATGTCAAGCTCAAGGTTTGTGGCGATCAGAGGTCTTGTGATATGTACAAGCTTGCTGTCAGCCGGTAAGGTGAAGTTTGGCCAGGTGCGAAACTCGAGAGTTGCTAAGGAAGACATTCTTAGCAGACATAGAGAACGCATTTGGATTCCAATCGAACCCCCTGGTATCGCGGACATTCTCGAAATGATCAAGGTTTGCAATCCATCCCTGCTGACTCATAATTGGAAGATCGTCAAGCTTGAGGAGTTGAAGGGTAGTCTTTATAGGAGTGCCATTGTGGTACTCAATAAAGAATAGCCCTGACCAATGGCTCGATAAATTATGGTTTCAAATCAATCAAAATTCGACAACAGTCGTACCTCCATGGAGACTGTGGACTATTTAAACATGGTTCTTCTGAGCGAGGACGAACGAAGACCGTTGTGGAGGTTGATCTGCCCAATTGCAGCCAAAATGCTGCAGTTACTACAGATTAATCTCCAACACTCCATAAAGGGCCTCGGCCTCACTTCTTCTTCGTCTGGCACGAAACGGGGAAGACATTGTCCTGATCCAAGATCCATGGATTGTGAGAAACGTTGTTCGAGGACTCAAGACTAATGGGTACTACACACTGTATGAGACAGATAAAAGTGAACCTAGATCTTGCATATTAGTGAAAAGTAGCATTAATGTATTTTTACTCTATAATTTTAGTGATAGAGATACCACCGTAGATAAGCTGGAAACAACCAGAGGAATATTATGGGTAGTGTCGGCGTATCTTGGCCATGACCACCTTGGCCCTCTCCGTGGTAAGACCCTTGAGAGAATCATCACTGAAACGGAACGGCAGAAGATCCGTCTAATTATTGGGAGCGATGTTAACGCTCATCACACGGAATGGGGGTGCACAGATATTAACGAAACGACAGAGGCGAGTCTCTTTTGGAATATATTCTGGGTACTAACCTCTTAGTAAGTAATGTTGGAAATGAACCAACCTTTATCACTTAAACTCGACAAGAAGTCCTAGATATAACTCTTGTCTCCGATACTATTCACCATATGGTTTGGACTGGAAAGTATCCAAAGAACACTCGTTCTCTAATCATAGATATATCCAGTTCAATATCAATGTGGATGAAAACCCTAGTCCATTGACTTTTCGAAATTATCGAAAAATTGACTGGGCTTCATACAGGAACTTATTACAAAGTTTACTAAAACTTGGATTATCTAGTCCTTCCTCTAACGCTAATGAACTTGACAACAAAGTCAATGAACTTACCTCAGCTATGAACAGATCGCTAGAAATTGCTTGTCCACTTATACTCATAAGAAGAAAGAGGAAAACACAATGGGCCTCAGAGCTTGACTCGCTCAGAAGAAAATGTAGGAAACTCTTCAACCGAGCCAAAGCAGCAAGACTAGCTTCTCACTGGGATTCTTACACAGAATCCCTAAGAATTTATAAAAAGGCACTAAGGAAATCTAAGCGATCTTCCTGACGATCCTTCTGTGGCACTATAGAAGAAACTTGTGAAACCTCCAGGCTACTAAAAATTCTTTCAACTAATCCTGCAATGCCAAGCTGCCTGAAAAATGCAGACGGCGTCTGGACAAATTCAAGTAATAAATCGCTGAACTTACTAATGGATACTCACTTTCCTTGCAACAATCATATTTGTTCAAATTTAAATATAACATATCCTCAAGGTCTGATCGCAAGGGACAAGCTACAATGGGCTCTCAACAGCTTCGAACCATTTAAATCTGCAGGACCAGATGGATTAATACCAGCCGAACTACAAGAAACATCAGACATTATTGCACCAATCCTTAAGGAAATGTTATCAGCTGTCTTTATCTGGTCCATATTCCCTCGGCATGGAGAGAAGTTAAAGTTGTTTTTATACCAAAAGCAGGTAAATGCTCGAAAGTCAATCCTAAAGATCTACGACCTGTAAGTCTATCATCATTCTTTCTTAAGACCTAAGAAAGATTGATTAGTATCCATTTAAGGGCAAGTATTAATACAAGACTTCTGTCTTCGTCTCAACATGCCTACTGCAAAGGTTAATCGGTGGAAACGGCGTTACAAACCTTAGTACGCACCAACGAATATTCCCTCCATCATAGAGAATTCACTATGGTTGCCTTCCTTGACATCGAAGGTGCTTTTAACAACGTGGAAACATCTACAATCACATCTGCACTAACATCTCTGAACGTAGAGAGTTAGCTTGGGGAATTAATTCATTTCATGCTGACTAGTACAACCATTAACTCAAAACTGGGCAACTCTTCTGCCAAACGAGTCGTTAGTAAAAGGACACCGCAAGGTGGTGTTTTATCCCCTCTCCTCTGGAACCTAGTGGTGAATGAAATCCCAACTAGTCTGGATGCGGAGGGTTTAAAAGTGATTGTCTATGGGGATTACGTTGCTATAGCTGTTTCATTAGAGCATCTTAACACCTTAAAAGAACAAAATGCCTTAGACACACTTATACTTTGGGCTGATCGCTATGGACTGGGTGTTAACGCACACAAAACCGAATTAGTCCTATTTTCGAGGAAATACAAAATTCCATTTACTAACCCTCCCTATATTAAGGGAATCCAATTAAAAATCTCAGGCGAGGCTATGTGCCTGGGTCTTATTTAAGACAAAAACTAAATTGGAAACGCAATGTACAAGAAAGAGTCAAAAAGCTACTGTAGCTCTCTTTTCTTGTCAAAATCAGGCATTGGCTATACACATCGGTAATCAGACCGATTTTAATGTACGGTGTGGCAGTATCGTGGACCGCTTTAGAGAAAGGCATAAACCGGGACAAATTAAATAAAATCCAACGTTCAGCTTGCCTATGTATAAGCGGATCGCTTCGCAACTGTCGATCATCTCTAATGGAGATGGCACAACAGTTAAATGTTCACCTTTGCTGGGTGCCGGGTCATAGAGACATTCCAGGTAACTGTAAGGCAGATGAACTCGCCAGGAACTGTACAGTACAACCCATTCTACAACGTTTGGCAAATGCTGTCATACCAATCGCTACTTGTAAACTATTGCTAATGCAGGACGCTATGAAGAAGGCAAACACCAGATGGAACAACATCACCACGTTTCAGGTGACAAAAAAACATTTGGCCTACACTAAATTAAAAGCGATCAAGGTGCTTGCTATCTCTAAGCAGATCGCATATAAGCTCGATAATCGGTGTCATAACCGGGCACTGTCTAATAGGAAAGCACGCCACGCGGCTTGGTGTATTATCAAATGACTTTTGCAGAAGCTGTATGGATGAGGAAGATTAGGAAACAGTTCTTCACCTTCTCTGTACATGCCCTGCTCTAGCTTAGGAAACAGTTCTTCACCTTCTCTGTACATGCCCTGCTCTAGCTCAAAAACGCAAGAATTACCTAGGAGAATTCTTCTATAACGATCTAAATCATATTAATATAATGAGCCTCTCACGTTTCGTAAGGGACTGAAACTTGTTTCATTGAGCTTAGAAGAAAGCCTCAAGATTTATGTGTTATCACAATGGGCCATTAAACTGGCCTAAGTGTGTCCTATTCCATCACGGACAGCCATTTTATCCTAACCTAACCTAAATTAATTTTTTCAGAAAAATATGTTAAAATTACGAAGCTTGTTAGTAAAAAAACAGCCGAAAATGGTAACCCCACATAAAAAATGTTAGTAACTGACCCACAGAAAATAAAAAGAGGGAAGGAGAACTTAAGGCACAAGACATTTGTTTCTTTAAATTGTGTAAACAGACATAACTTCTTGGCTCGTTTATTCCCCACACACGGCAGAGCCAAGCCTTGGCTCGTTGGCTCGGGCTCGTTGATTTCTGGCTTGCTGAAAATCCAAATGGACAGAGCTCTGAGATTCTGTTGGTTAGGATTGTCTTAGTTTTGAACGCTGCTATGAAACTCCGTGAGGAGTAAATGCGAGAATAGGTTTCGTTTTTGTATCATTTACCGCTCACTTTCGCACATTTAGTCCTCAGTGGCTTGAAAACAAACTGAAATGTCGGTCTGAGATTCCGATCTTCGTAAATGGAGTTTTTTTTTATAGAAATGCTCTAACTGTCAAATTGTAAAGAATAGTCAATTAGTTTATATTACTACACGAGAGAAAGAACATTGTATATATATTTCCTATAGTACTATTATGAAGAGGAACGATCGAAGCGAAATCTGAGAAGCGTGGAGATGATTGAATTTGATCCCTTTTTTTTATACCCCTCAATAGTTGGGAAGAGTTGAGAATGAGGGAAAATTCAACAATAATTAAAGAATAGAAAATAGAGAAGAACATATGCAAATGTATTAGGAGATCGAGGGAGGCAATAGAAACAACCTTTTTATTTTATTTTATATTAATATAATATATTTTTTAATATATTTTTTTTCAATTCAATAGGGTGTTCCTGATAATTGTCTTTATTTTTGATATGACTCTTAAATTAAAAAAAAATATATTTTATCTTTTTTATACCAAAAATTTAGTGTGATATAATTCCTTTAGTTTGTCCGTTTTATATGTATACGAGTATGTATATGAATATGTATATAAAGGGTGAGTTTTTAAAAGCTATAGGAAAGTTATTCAAAAAAAAAACACATACAATTCAGAAAAATGCATGAAATATTTATTTGAATCGATAGTACGGTCCATATAGTTTAATGTTTGAAGATTATTTCATGGAAATGTTGACCTTGACTGTGCCTCAAATGGTCCATCCGATTAGTCCAATTTTGGCACAAAAAATAGTATAAAGGCTAAATCGCACGATCTAAGCGGCCAATTGACCGGTCCCGAACGTGAAATAAAATGTTCACCGAACTCGCCTCTCAATAAGTCCATTGTTGCGCGTGCTGTGTGGCATGTGGCACCGTTTTGTTGAAACCACATGTCATGCAAGTCAAGCTCTTGCATTTTGGGCAAACAAAAGTTGGATATCATCTCACGTAGCGCTCACCATTCACAGTTACGTTACGATTCGCATCATCTTTGAAGAAGTACGGTCCAATGACGCCACCAGCCCATAAACCGCACCAAACTGTGACTTTCTGGATGCATTGGTAGCTTTTGCAATGCTTCTGGCTGATATTCACAATAGCCCGCTTCAGTGGGTCGATTAAACTGACCATAAAATGGAAGAAGCGCGCGATGAACTTTCTTAACTGAGCACGCATTTTGATAATAAAATTCAATAATTTGCAAGCGCTGTTCGTTTGTAGGACGATTCGTGTTTAAATTATAGACCAAACTGAAGATGTTTGACAGTGAAACAAAACACGAAACTTGCGTCAGCTGTTTAAACCAGTGTTGCCAAAAAGATAATAGCTACAAAATCACCCTCTACTTTAAAAGGGACTCTTTGTTTTTCAAAAGGATTTTTTTCTTGATAAGCTATTCGTTAATAATTTTGATTGCGTCAATACTTGCAGCTAAACCTCAAACTATGTACGAATTCCTTGCTAAGTTCTCATGTACTACAGTCAAATGGGCTATATGTTCTAATAAGATATCCATTTTTAAGACTATTTTGTTGCTAAATTCCGAGACATGCTAATTAAAATGCCCTCCGATATCAAACTAATGTGGAAGCATGGTCATGTTAATGTTGTAAGTAAGAAACTCTTGAACCAAGGTGCAAACTCGGCACACAATGCTCTAACAATTATGTTTGAATCTTTTACAAGAAAAGACCTCAAAAGATTAAAACCAAAAAAAGTAAAATGGTCTGAACTATATGAATCGAAGAGTCTCACAGAAGCAATTAATGTTATCATAATGATATCTCCTCACAAGAAACACTTCCATTCTGTCCAAATTACTACCATGTCATCATGATACCTCATATATTATGCTTATACCTTTAAAATTTAGGCATTGACACTTGTAAGGTTAATTTTTCAACGTAGTTTTATAATATATTGTGGTAGGACCCAAATGATTGTCAAAAATATATTGTAATGTGGCCTCACCACAAAGATTTCTTGTGTTAACACCTTAATATATGAAAGAAGAGGGCAGGCGTCTAAAAAACTAAAAATAAATATGTTCTTCTCTATTTTGATTTTTAAATGAGTTCAGTTGATTTTGAGCATCGAAACAGACAACAACGCCGCTTCACGGAATTCGTGTATTAAATAAAAAAGAAAAATATAAATTGAAATAAAACGTTTTTTTTTAATTCTTTGACTAAAACCGCTTACAATCTCAGAAGTGGGATCGCGTAAAATTTAATCAGATTTTTTTTCCTCTTTCTTAAAATAATAAAAAGTCAATTAATTTTCTAAATCCATCGCGTTGCAATTTCTCAAAGAAAATGGATTCAGTTGAAATTGATGAACTGAAGCATTTCACTGGAGCCCAATTAAAGTCATGGCTACGTGCGCTGGGGAGGAAGTCCACCGGCAATAAGGCCGAGTTGGTGCTCCGGTTATTGGGCATTCCATCGGAGTTGCGCGGCGAATTTGTGCCGACGCAGACGACGCCACGCGATGCAAATTTGAATGCTAACGGACAACAAACGGACAATGAAGAAGAGAGCGATGATGATGAGCGTGAGGTGTATGAGGATAGTAGCAATGTCGATGAAGTGTGTCAGAAGAGTGCCAATGAAGAGAATGCTGCAGACGAAAAGAAAACGAGTGACAGAGATGACGAATGGACGATGGAGACACTGAAGAGGGAATTGATGTTGGTCAAACGAGAGCTGGCAGTACAAAAGAGAGAGACAGAGTTGCTGAAGAGAGAGAACGAGATGATGACGAAGAAGAAGAGTGTTCCAAAACATGACGACGACGGAAAATCGATGATGAATTTTTCCGTCGTAAAAGATCTGATTCCGGAGTTGGCGGGTGCTGATGACAACTATGAGCAGTGGGAACTGCAGCTGAGGAGTGTCCTAGCTGTTTTCAAATTGGATGAGAACAGTTCCCGGGCACTGATATCAACTAGATTGAAGGGAAGAGCTCTACGATGGTTCCACTCGAAAGCAGATATGATGTCGGTACCAATTGATGTGTTACTCAGAGAGATGGGTACAATATTTAAGGACAGAGCCAGCCGGCTGATGCTCAAGCAGAAGTTCGAAGGACGGAAATGGTCGAGTTCTGAAACTTTTTAGGAATACTTTCACGAGAAGGTTATACTTGCTAATAAAGTAAGTATCCATGAAGACGAGCTCAAGGAGTATCTCATTGAGGGGATACCAGACCAGACCATCCGATCTCAGGCAAAAATGCATTGCTTTAGAGACAAAGAGCATCTCCTGGAGGCGTTCAGGACAGTGACGTTAGCACGGAAGGCGCCAGCTTTAAACACGGAGCCAAGTACATCGAAGCAATTTAGGTGCTACAATTGTAATGCTTTGGGGCACATGGCCAATTGTTGCAAGAAGCCGAAACAACCACTGGGTGCATGCCTTGTGTGTGCTGATATGGGGCACTATGCTGCTGTATGCCCAAAAAGAAAGGACGTCCATCATGTTGGAGATGAAGGTGACTCAGATGAAAACGTAAAAAAATTATCATATACTTTTATAGAATCAAATTTTATCTGTAAGTTTTCATTAGGATCTTTAATTGACACCGGTAGCCCCATTAGTTTTGTTTGTGAACAGTTCGTGCCATATATATTAGTCAAGAAACAAAATGTAAAATATAATTTCTTTGGCATCAATAAAAGCCCATTAAATGTAATTGGAGTTGTTCAGAGTTGTATTTTGTTTGAAGAAGAAGAAGTTAAAGTAGAATTATTTGTAGTAAAAAATGAAACGACTAAGTTCCCAGTCATTTTGGGAAGAGACTTTATTAAAAAAGCAAATTTGAGATTGATGAAAATAAAAGAAAGTAAAATGAATGAAACTTATGATGAAAAATGTAATAATCTAATGAATATTGAAATTGATGAAAGTGAAGAAACATATATATATAATGAGAGTCTTGATGTTAACAAAAATGAGCGTTTCAGAAAGATATTTAATGATTGTTATTTAAAATGTGATCGTCCTGATGAACCGCTAATTAAATGTGAGATAAAGTTAAATTTGATTAATGAAAAGCCATTCCATTGCCCACCCCGAAGGTTATCATATTATGAAAAAGAGCGAGTACGGGAAATGTTAGATGATATGTTACAGAAAAAGATAATAAGGCCCAGTAATTCAGAGTATTCTTCTCCTATTGTTTTGGTCAGGAAAAAAAATGATAACATAAGAATGTGTATAGATTATAGGAGTTTGAACAAAATAACATTGAAGGACAACTATCCAATCCCGCTGATTGATGACATGTTGGATAGGTAAGCAAACAAAACTATTTTTTCACTATTAGACTTAAAAAGCGCCTTTTATCATGTGCATGTAAATGAGGAATGCCATTCGGATTAAGAAATGCACCTCCAACATTTCAACGGTTTGTAAATATGATGTTTGATGACATGATTAGGCAGGGAAAGTTGCGATATATTTAGACGATATAATGATTGCGACGAGTGATTTTGAAGAACACTTATCCATATTAAAAGAAGTTTTTGAGAAGCTAGTAAGTAATACACTAGAGCTGAGATTGGATAAGTGCAGGTTTGTTGAACCGGAAATACGGTATTTAGGTTACAAGGTTTCTAAAGAAGGTATACGTCCTGATGAAAAGAACATTGAATCAGTGGCAAATTTTCCTATTCCTCAAAATGCCAAGGCAGTGCATAGTTTTCTGGGACTATGCTCTTATTTAAGGAGATTTGTGGAAGGGTTTTCAACAAAAGCGAAACCATTATACGAGTTAATAAAGAATAAGGTTAGTTTTAAATTCGGTGAAGAGGAATTACACTGTTTTGAAGAATTAAAAGCAAAATTATTAGCAGCACCAATTTTAGCAATTTACGATCCTCGAGATGAAACAGAACTACACTGCGATGCTAGTGCCCTCGGGTTCGGTGCAATCCTATTGTAAAAGAAGAGTGATGGAAAGTTTCATCCAATATTCTATTTTTCAAAAAGGACTACTGACCAGTAGGCTAAGTTTCATAGCTTTGAGCTGGAAACTCTAGCAATAATTTATGCTTTACAGAGATTCCGAATTGATTTACATGGTATGAGGTTTAAAATAGTTACAGATTGTAACTCACTGACATTAACGCTTAACAAAAAAGAAGTTAACCCGAGGATAGCGAGATGGGCGCTAGAGTTACAGAACTATGACTACGTTTTGGAGCATCGCAACAGTGAAAGAATGCAACATGTTGACGCATTAAGTAGGAACATGAGTATACTTGTATTAGAAGAGAATAACTTTGAACAAAATCTGTCTATTTGTCAGCACAGAGACAAGGACATAAATAAAATAAGGGAAATGTTGGAAAAAGAGGAGAGTTCGTATTATGAAATGAGAAATGGGTTAGTTTATAGAAAGAGTGGTGGGAATTTATTGTTTTATGTGCCGGCGGAAATGCAGCAAAATGTTTTGTATATGTACCATGACGACATGGGACATGTAGGATGTGACAAGGTGTATGAAAATTTAACGAGGATGTATTGGTTTCCGAAAATAAGGAATAGAATTAGGGAACACATTTCGAATTGTCTTAAATGCATAACGTTTTCGCCGAAGTTTGGGAAACATGAAGGCTTACTCCATAGCATACCTAAAGGTGACATTCCTTTCGATACAGTTCATATAGACCATTTCGGGTCAGTGACTTTGAGAAAATCAAAGAAAAAATATGTTTTTCTAGTTGTAGATGGTTTTACAAAGTTTAACAGACTGTATGCAGTCCGAAGTACTGGTACTAAAGAAGCAATTAGTTCTCTAAAATCATACTTTAACTCTTACAGTCGTCCTAAGCTTATAGTTTCCGACAGAGGCAGTGCATTTACCTCGAATGAGTTTAAATCATTTTTGGAGAAAAATGGTGTCAAGCATGTATTGGTTGCAACTGGTTCACTACAGGTCAACGGCCAGGTTGAAAGGGTAAACAGAAGTTTAGCCCCCATGTTGGCAAAGATGACTAGTGCGGATAATGAAATGTCTTTGGATAAGGTCTTACCTGAGATAGAGCACGTGATGAATAATACCGTGCACAGAAGTACTGGGATGACACCTAGTGAGTTACTTTTTGGGATAAGGCAGCGAGGAATGATGGAAGACCCGTTAAGGGAGAGGTTAGAGGAAATTTTAAATAGGGAAAAGGATAGGGATTGGGAAGATATAAGAATGAGAGCAACCGCGAAAGTAAAGAAATGTCAAGAATACAATAAAAAGATTAAAGATAGAAGTAGAATTCTAAAGAGTTATCAAGTAGGAGACTATGTAGTAGTTAAGAATTTTATCAGTCAGCCAGGAGCCTGCAGAAAAATAGCTCCCAGGTTTAAGGGACCCTATCAGGTAATAAAAATTTTGCCCAATGATAGATACTTCTTGAAAGATGTGACAGGGTTTCAGCTCACCCAAATTCCTTACGAGGGGGTATGAGAAGTGGCCAATATGAAACCGTGGAAAACAAATAACAAACGCGAAATCGGGACGATTACTTGTCAGGATGGCCGAACTGTGGTAGGACCCAAATGATTGTCAAAAATATATTGTAATGTGGCCTCACCACAAAGATTTCTTGTGTTAATATAAAAAACTAAAAATAAATATGTTCTTCTCTATTTTGATTTTTAAATGAGTTCAGTTGATTTTGAGCATCGAAACAGACAACAACGCCGCTTCACGGAATTCGTGTATTAAATAACATGGAAAAATATAAATTGAAATAAAACGTTTTTTTTAAATCTTTGACTAAGACCGCTTACAATATTATATTTATTTATTTACATGTTTTTATATGAATATTAAAAGTTCAATGCAGTACATCCTGTTAAGCCGTTAAAAAAAAACAAAAAAACGACCTAGTTTTGAATACCTTTAAATGTATGCAATGTTGATTGTGTTTGTACTTGATACGTAAAAATAACAAATAATACGCAATAATAACAACAACAAAATAATTGAATAAATTTAAAATCTTCAATGCATCATATATGCCAAATATGGCAACATTTCATTTTTCACAAAAATTGAAAATTGAAAATCAAACGAGAATTTTTAAATTCAAAATACCTACAACGTTAAAGTTTACAATAGCTACAAACATATGTATGCATATGCACATCTCCTCTACATTCACACGTGAAAGCAAAAAAAATGTAAACAAATATTATTCCTTCTTGGTTTGACATTTGTATTTTGGCTATCTCCCTCGAACATATTAATGCTTATGAAACTTAAACAAATTTACTTTTCTCATTCTTTCTTTAGTAATTTTCTCCTCATTCTTAATTCCCTACCAAGTACCTAAAAAAAAAATTAAAAAAAAATTTCGTCTCATAATAGTACTATGTCCGGTATTACACAGAGCATGTATTTAATGCGCATTAATCGGCTATTTTGTTTTGAAGTGTCATTCGGTAATGCGCGGGTTATTACATGAAGACTTTTCGGATTTTAAAGTCTGTGCATTCTTTTGACAGATATCTTTTATTTCTACTTTTGTTGCTCGTTCGGTGTACCCAACTCACGGTTGCCAAATTGGTCATTTGTGACGTTCTTTTAACATACTCACTTGGCTAAACAGAAACAACGGTTAAACTCATTAAAGCAACTTTGTGTGTAGGAAACCTAAAATAATAATAATAATTATAATATAATAATATCATAATATAAAATAACATAATACTAATAGTACATAATAATAATCCTAATAATCCATACAAATAATAACAATATAACATTAATCATAATAATAAGAAGAATAACAATAATAAACCAGTAATAATAATCTTAATAATAATTCACTTATACCTACAAATAATAGTGATACCTACCTATAAAAAATAATACCACCTAATAATAATCATACTTACTATAATAATAATAATAATAATAATAATAATAATAATAATAATAATAATAATAATAATAATAATAATAATAATAATAATAATAATAATAATAATAATAATAATAATAATAATAATAATAATAATAATAATAATAATAATAATAATAATAATAATAATAATAATAATAATAATAATAATAATAATAATAATAATAATAATAATAATAATAATAATAATAATAATAATAATAATAATAATAATAATAATAATAATATAATAATAATAATAATAATAATAATAATAATAATAATAATAATAATAATAATAATAATAATAATAATAATAATAATAATAATAATAATAATAATAATAATAATAATAATAATAATAATAATAATAATAATAATAATAATAATAATAATAATAATAATAATAATAATAATAATAATAATAATAATAATAATAATAATAATAATAATAATAATAATAATAATAATAATAATAATAATAATAATAATAATAATAATAATAATAATAATAATAATAATAATAATAATAATAATAATAATAATAATAATAATAATAATAATAATAATAATAATAATAATAATAATAATAATAATAATAATAATAATAATAATAATAATAATAATAATAATAATAATAATAATAATAATAATAATAATAATAATAATAATAATAATAATAATAATAATAATAATAATAATAATAATAATAATAATAATAATAATAATAATAATAATAATAATAATAATAATAATAATAATAATAATAATAATAATAATAATAATAATAATAATTAATAATAATAATAATAATAATAATAATAATAATAATAATAATAATAATAATAATAATAATAATAATAATAATAATAATAATAATAATAATAATAATAATAAAATAATAATAATAATAATAAATAGATAATAATAATAATAATAATAATAATAATAATAATAATAATAATAAAAATTAATAATAATAATAATAATAATAATAATATAATAATAATAATTATAATTACAATAATAATAATCAATAAATATTAACTATTATAATAATAATAATTATATAATAATAATAATTAATACAATTAAAATAATAAATAATAATAATAATAATTAATTAG